>BOPN01003335.1:12500-42500 GCA_017312705.2 Penaeus japonicus | reverse complement strand
TTTTTCTTTTTTCCGTCACATTAGTGTTAATAATGATAATAATACAGGGTTTTAAGATGATTTTGGAGATTACATTAGAAGAACCTAGTATAATATATATATATATTATTATTATTATTATTATTATTTTCTTTGCTATCTTTGTTATACTGTAAGAAAGTGATATTACTTTATTCAGCCGATTTTTTTTTTTTTTTTTTAACGAAACTCGTAAAGTGAGATATATTGCAAATTGAAATGACTCTCCCGTGTAGAACTATCGATGCTAAGAATATATTGCTAAGATTTTGCATTTGTTATAGATTTTATGCATATATGATTCTGGTATGATGGATTTTTTTTTTATTCGTGTTAGATATATAGTATATTTTCAGTTGGGTCTGAGTTCCTTAGCTGACGATATTATGATGATTATTATTGAAAATGACGTGGAGAATTATATAATTGCTTGTATATCTCAATGATATGCAAATATGATATCTTTATAAGCAAATAGTTCATATTTGCTCCTGACGTGATGGGTTGATGTCATTAAATATTTTCGTAGTTGACAACATTATTACAATGTCTATCCCCATTTCTCATATTACAATCATCGTTCGTATTGCGTAGTTGATATATATATATATATATATATATATATATATATATATATATATATATATATATATCAGTATCTAATGTTTAAATAGTTTATTTGCAAAAGACGAGTTGGAAAAAGCAAGAAAAGAGCGAAGGATTTTGAGGAAAGTCACGCCCATGCTCAGCCGCTGGAAATAGAATCCTTCCTCATTCCTCAGAGGAACAAAAATAAAATTAAAAATAAGATTAAAAATAAGAAGAAGAAAAAAAATGGGGATTCGCGTGGCTTATAACCGGCTCGCGTTATGTCGTTTAAGCGGTTGGATAAATTCGAGGGAAGATGTTATAGAAGTTTTAATTCACATGGATTAAGAAGTTCTTTTCGATAGGGGAGTGATTTGATAATATATATGAAAAAAGGGAGTATTTTTAGGGGTGGATTTATAGTGGAATCGCCTAAGACGACCTTGGTTTAAAGAGGTGAAGGTCGTACTCATGAAGGGCGCAACAGGTAGGTGTGCCTGCCCCTTTAATACGAATACTTACACTTATTCGTGTGAACTAATTATCCAACAATAAATGCAGGATCACGAAATAAAGACACGGTGTAGCGCCAAGTAGAGGAGGTATATAGGTTGTTTTAAGTGCACTTGGGTCGTGCGAAGTGGCTTTTAATCAAGTGGCTTTAAGTGGCTTTCAATCAAGTGGCTTTTCCTGCGAGTCACGAGTTCATCAGGAAGTGTTTGACAGGTTTCCCCCCACAGGAAGTAAAGTGCTTTCGTGTGTGTGCCTTCGACTTGTCACTCTATCTCGGCGTGACAGGTATTTTCTGCGGGTTTTTCGTGCTGGTTTGGGCGTTTGTCTGTCTGTTTGGTGTGGCTTGGTGGTGGTGGTTTGACGGGTCTCCTCCTTCTCGGATTTTGGGTTGTTTGGTGGCCTATGGGTTGACAGTCCCCCCCCCCCCCATCTTGTTTTGATCGAATTCTGAGTATTTTTAGGGGGTATTTGATAAGCTTTGGTGGTTTTTTGTGGGACATGAGGGTGAGGATGATAGGGTCTCGTGTCATAGCAAGGTTAGGGAGATGGATTTTCTAGGTGGGGTTTGGTTGCTTGGTTGAAGATCTAGCATGAATCTCTCTCTCTAATGGCTAGTGCCAAGGCCATCCTGGAGTTTGTCAGTAGAAACAGACAGGAGAAACAGACTGAACTTGACGAGGGACGTAGTTTGATTTAATAATCGATCTTTCATTTCCATTGGTTGGTTGGTTGTTGGTTGTTGGTATTGAATTTCGAGTCTCCTAATTTTCTCTTTAAGTGCTTCAACTATGCACTGATTTAGGTCTCTAATATTTTACGGCATAGGAATAATTAATTTTGACCCATCAGTTAAGAAACTTTGATTCTGCATTTTTCTTAAACCCTTGATGATGGACGATGTGATGTGGCATTCATGTCATGGCTTATGTCTGTCCAGCTTGCCGGGTGATCAGCCGCATGGTACTGATCACTGTCTCATCATATGGATAGCTTGCGGCATTAGGCCAACGCATTTTGAAAATGTCCTGACGAAATGTCTAGGCAGAGCCAAAACCGTCCTGTTATCACGGGTTTGATTACTTATCTCAGTGTGATAGCATGTTCTTCCTGTTCTGAATTTAGTGCCAGCAAAGAAATATTTTTCCCTCTGTTTTTGTAATAAGAATAGTCTTAGTTCGTTTAGTCTCTCATGTTTTTTATATATATATATATATATATATATATATATATATATATATATATATATATTTTTTTATCTTTCATAAGATTTGGATTGCATGCCTGGCACTGACATTCCTATTCTAGAATTACTAATGTTTTCCATAGCAGTAGAATCGATCTGGTGCTCGTGTGTCATTACACATATACAAGCCTAGGCTTTTTTTTGCTTTCTCTTTAATCTCTCTTTCCTCAATAGAATACGATTTTGGTCACAGATTTCTAGTTGGGCTATTCCCTATAATGTTGAATTTATCTTAATTGAATTTCATTATTTTTTGTTTGCCTAATTACAAATGGTATGTAGGTCCTTGTTCAGTCTGTGTATCATATCTATTAAAGTTATTGGTGTTATTAAATCTGTGATTTGTGAGACTAAAAGTGTATGAGACAGACAGACAGACAGACAGACAGACAGACAGACACACAGACACACAGACAGACAGACAGACAGACAGACAGACACAGACAGACAGACAGACAGGGGGTGAGGGAGAATATAGGTGTATGTAGTAAAATTGTTTGTTTGAGGAATAGTTAATGTAGAGCAATATTTGTTGCTTGTGATATACCGCAAATCATAGGACTATTATATAACATTTATCTATTTTTCTTTTATTATATATATATAATTTTTTTTGTTGTTTGATTACAGAGATGAGTTCAGGAGTATGTCCCTTCACGCTCACCAAGAACCTCCTGTACCACACCCTCCTCACAGGGGTACTGCTCCTGGTGGCAATAGCCCAGGGCATCTTACTTGACGTCTACATCATCAGCAATGACCACACGGCTATCGCTAACTACTTCTGGCTCATCCCGGATTTCCTGATGGTGTTTGGGTTCGTGGCCGCCATGTCGTCGGGCTACAGGAACTGCAAACTGGAGCAGCATCCACCCAACATCAACGTGGAAGGCAAACGGAAAGAGGAGGGCACCAGGTGGATCAAAGTGGAACGTATCCTGGGCAAACACGCCATGCCCTTCTACGTGTGGATGGTTTACTCGGTGTTACTGGTTGCCAAGGTGGTCATTATCTTTAAGTCGGAGATCCCCAACAAAATCAATACCACGGATGCTCTGAGCCCGCAGCTGCTGAAGATTGTTCTGTCGTCATCCTGCATCGTGTTTGCACTCCTTGTTGAGGGCCAGGCGACAATTGGGGCCAGTTCTGAAAGGGAAACATACATTAGGTCGCTGGCACAAGGAACTTCCATGGAGATACTGGACTCGGTTACTTTCATATCACTCTTGATACAGTCGGAGTCTGGGTTTCTCTTCCCAGACTACATGGAGAACATCATCATTGCGTTCTCATGTATAAACTTCTTCCTACCAGGCATAGCTCTGGTAAAACTGAGTCGTAGTAACTATGGCAACAGTGCCGTCTGTCTCATATCCTCAATAATTTACAAAATGAGTCACCTTTGGCTGATCAACTTCTCATATTTCGTCATCCGTGTCCACCTGTGGGCAGGTCTAGCAATATCCGTGTCGCCCTTCGTCATAAAGAACTTGTGTAACATGTTTGTCACCATGAAGTCTGTCTGGGGAGATCTGAAACGATTGAGAGTCATCATGCATGACTACATGAATCGCAAGAGGCGAGTGCACGGCAACTCGGGCATCACGCCAGTTGTAGACCTGAACACGGGTAATGGCAGTTCAGAGTGGATGCCAGCGGGAAGCGACAGATTTGAGGAAATTGACCTAAAGAGCGACATACCGCGCAGCAACGCCGATGCGGTTGATAAATAACAATATGATAACTTTCTTTATAATCCGATTTTTATAAACCACAAAGGCTGTGATGATAAATAGAATCTGATAAATGTGTTAAAATTCGTGCAAACATGTCACATAACTTTGGTTCCTTTTTTTCTCATACAGTTTGATATAATCAAAATTTATAATCTTAAGAATTTATTTAATAAATACGATACTGAAACTTTATAGGTATAAGGCTTGGGTTTAGGAGAGCACAAGACGATTGATTATGATACTGATACTGTTGCTGATGCGACTGGTACTCTTACTTCTGGTGCTGTTACCACAGCTACTACTACTACTTACTACCACTACCACTACCACTACCACTACCACTACCACTACCACTACCACTACCACTACTAGTACTACTACTACATACTACATACTACTTAACACTGCTTCATACTTACTGCTACTGATCCTGACGCAACTGCTGTTGCTACTACTTCTAGCTACCACTACTTACTCCTACTTATTAGTACTAGTTACTACCTACTACTTACTACCTATTACTTATTACCTATTACCTACTACTACTACTATTACTACTACTACTACCACTATTACTACTACTACCACCACCACTACTGCTGCCACTACTACTACTACTACTACTACTACTACTACTACTACTCTACCACCACTTACACCACCACCACTACCTCTACTACTACTATTACTGTCACTACTACCATCATTGCTACAGCTCCTCCATTTTACAAACATTATTATTGTCCTTGCTATTATTTCACTCACTGCCATTCATATGACATAGTGATCTGGAGATGTCTCTAACTATTATTATTATTATTATTAATATTAATGTTATTGTCATTGTTATTAATTTCAAATCTTTCAGATATAATGTATGACCTTCAAATACATCTACTTACAGTGTAGTCTACTTACAGATGTACTGGTATGCAAAAATAAGTAGATTCCTGATATTTTGTTTGTTTGTTATGTGATAAATATTTTGGTTAGGAATCCATGTGGTTTTTATTTGTTTGACAAGGAATTAGAGAACTCAATTGTAATC
Organism: Penaeus japonicus; assembly: GCA_017312705.2. Lineage (NCBI taxonomy): Eukaryota > Metazoa > Arthropoda > Malacostraca > Decapoda > Penaeidae > Penaeus > Penaeus japonicus. Next base: position 37,354 of record BOPN01003335.1, on the reverse strand, counting down.
TCACGCCGAAGGTCGGCCCAAACGTTTTGAAATCTCAGGAAGAAATCTCAATTTTTTTTTTTTTTTGTGAATATATTTTTTTGTTTCAATTTTGTGTGTGTCATGTTTATTTATTAGGATTTTGCTGTTGTTTTACTCCTTGCGAGGCAAAAAAGGGAGAAAAAAGTGTAATGAGAAAGAAGTTGAGTTTTATGTTTTTTTGTTTGTTTTTTTCACCCCAAAATTCTTTCTCTCTCTTTCTTTCTTTTCTTTTCTTTTCTTTTCTTTTCTTTTCTTTTCTTTTCTTTTCTTTTCTTTTCTTTTCTTTTCTTTCTTTCTTTCTTTCTCTCTCTCTCTCTCTCTCTCTCTCTCTCTCTCTCTCTCTCTCTCTCTCTCTCTCTCTCTCTCTCTCTCTCTCTCTCTCTCTCTCTCTCTCTCTTTCTCTTTCTCTTTCTCTTTCTCTTCCTCCCTCTCCCTCTCTTTTCCTTCTTTTCTTTCTCTCTCTCACCCCTCCTCCTCCCTGATTGATTTTGGATATATTGTTTTTTCATTATTCTGTAACTTGTACTTGCACAAACAATTGGAAATCTATACAGTTAATTTGTAAGCATACATTACTGAAACAGAAATGTCATGCATGTTGGCTTGTATCTTTTAGTACCAGGTTTCTTAAAACATCCAACTTCTAATGACCTTATTATTCATTCATTTCTCTCTCTCTCTCTCTCCCTCCCTCCCTCTCCCTCTCCCTCTCCCTCTCCCTCATTCCCTCCCTCCCTCCCTCCCTCCCTCCCTCTCTCTCTCTCTCTCTCTCTCTCTCTCTCTCTCTCTCTCTCTCTCTCTCTCTCTCTCTCTCTCTCTCTCTCTCTCTCTCTCTCTCTCTCTCTCTCTCTCTCCCTCTCCCTCTCCCCCCCCCTCTCCCCCTCTCCCTCTCTCCCTTCCTCTCTCCCTCTCTCTTTCATGATTCTGCCAAATTCTTTGCTACCTCACTCTTATTGTAAATTATTATATAAATTTTGCAGTTATCTTGATTACACAGACACATAAAACTAAGAATAACATTTGGTTAGTATTCTTATATCAATATAATTCTTTTTGTATTGATTTCGACATGCAAATGAAAGTTAGTTTGTTTATTTCAAAATAAATTATGAGCATCAGGTCAGCTTGATTTGTCGATGTATTATGTTCAGTTGAAGCCGTTTAATCTACTGATCTGCGTGCCTTTAATATTCAGTATAAAGTTGAGACGATCTGCTAAACACATTTTTTTTTTTTTTATCATTTGTATAGTGATTTTCAGTTCAACTTTAAGTATTGCTACCATTGCAGATATTATTTAATTCAGTCATATTATTTTGTGTTGAAAGTGAGATCATATATACATGTGTGTTTGATTTGATTATTGATATATTATATATGTAAAAAAAATAAAAATAAAAAATAAAATAAAATAGATAAAATAAATAAAGACTTGTTGAAGGAGAAACATATTGTCAGCTAAGTCGGCTTTCATATATATTTTGATGTGATGTATATTTGTCCAAGAGAAGATTATTTTGGAAATAATATTTTCATAAGTGAACAAAGGCAGATGTACAATACTTGTTAGTATTTGTATGATAAAGTTTGTAATAATTGTTTTGTACATTTATATGTGATTATTTGTGTTTGTGGACTGGTGAGAATAAATATATTGGTGAATATTTGCATTTTAGTATCCTTGTTCTTCCCTCTCTTCTCCCTTTCCCATTCTCTCCTTCTCATCTGTCCGTTCCCCTTCATGAAATTAATACTATAAGCTCGGTTACATGTAAAGATAAAACCATTTAACTTGCTTAAAAAAAATTATGATGAAAGTCATCAACATGAAGAGTTATCCTTCAATGAACAGATGGGAACTGAGCATGGCGTTCCGTTTTCATTTATATTTTTATTTACTTGGCTAATATACTAAAACCTGAAAAAATGTCTAATTTATTTTTCTATTCATCTGAGAAATGTACATAATAATTTAATCTGCTAATATGTTGTTATTCTCATTGTAACTCGATGATATGCAACATTAGATATTTGTTTTTTAAAATTAAATGTTAGATGATTTCTTACTATTATTACTATTGTCATTATTATTATTATTCAACTTATCAACACAATACCAAAGTGACAGTAAGATAAAATGAACAATAACAAGGAAAAATCATGACAAAATTTTTAATATTTTATTCCTTAATGTCCGTCTGTTGGAGCTAACCAGCCAGACATTTCAAAAATCACGGCAGAAAATAGCACTGAAGGCACCATTACATCAGTGAAATGAAAGGAAAATGTAGATATGTTAGTCTATAAGCTGATTTCCTATTTATTAAAGATATTTTCATTTCAGCCAAAACATAGGGGGTAAAAAGTACCTAGATTGATTAAAGTAGTATTTTTTTACAAAAATTTAATAGAACTTGTTATACTGAATGTTGCTAGTCCTAATATGCACTTTTAAGGTGTATTACACTTTCTTTATTCACTTTTATATATTTAAAATTTATGATATATATATATATATATATATATATAAATATATATATATATAAATATATCATAAAGACTTTATTGAAAGAGGGGGAGGCAGAGGGAGAGAGAGGGGGATAGAGAATAGTGGGAGAGAGATTCTGTCCACAAAAAAATAAATATACTTTAAACTTAAACCCCAACCCAATAATCTTTTGACATGATACAAACAAATTGCATATCAATTAGAAAAAATTCACAGCACTTAACCCACTCACGACGGGGGCATTCTAGCCTTGAATGTCACAATGCCGGGGCTTTTGAACGCTTAGGCCTAAATCAATTAAATGGCTGGCACAATACTGTGCCGCCCGGCCACTGGGCTTTTGAATGAGCGGTACAGTACTGTACCACCCGTCCAGAGAGGGTTAATACTCTTACTATTTTAAAAATCCAAAGAAAAATACTACTAAACACAAAGAAGTCAATAAAAAGATGAGACATTAGTTTTGCATCCTTTCAGGGCTGGCCTGAATATTAAGTATGGGAGGATTTTCAAAGAGGAGAGGAGAGGAGAGGAGAGGAGAGAAGAAGAGAGAATGAAAGTGAGAGAGTGAGGGGAGTATAACTATATTTTGGTTCACTTTAAGTCACACTGTTTTTGGGGAAAGTTGAATGCTAATTGTCTCAGTTCTGAAACAGGTGATATAGTCAAACATTTAATTATCATCTTCCCTCAATATCAACCCAATGTAAAGTGGAAAAAAAATGATTGAAGGTAAAACCAGATTCCTACCATTAACACTAAATGGTGACAGGAGGGGAAAATGCACTGACCTCTCCTCTAGTGAGGCAAATATCTTTTTGCTTGCAAGAGAACAGGTTTAGTGTAAATACTACAGATGCTTCGACTTGCTAAAGCTTATGGCACTGTATGCTGGCACCTTTTATTTTATCTTCACTACAAATTCATTCATGAACAAGTATATAAATGCATGTGAATTTTATCAGGTTGCATTCGAGATGAAAAGTACACTACTAAAAACAGCATGGGAACATGTAAGCAATGATTTACATATACTGAAAAATAACCTCGTTTGAAAAAATAGATTAATATAATAACTATATTTCTCTTAGGATAAAATAAAATTATTTAGTCACTACCACAGAATAGCTACCCTCCTTGCCCTGAGTTGATAATCAAGGAATTATCAATTTCAATCCTTTTTTTGTAACCATTTCACAAACAACAATAAAAAATATATAAAAGACATAGGGCATCTCTCAACTTCTCATCCAGCTGCTATTTTACAACATAAAGTTTGTATCACTTCTACACTAGCAAAATGGCACACTACTTTCATGTAACTTCGCTAAATAGCACATTAGAATCACCATTACTCTTTTCCTCAAATACTGGAGCTGTTTTTTTAATTTCATCATATACGTTTGACTTCACCATATCCTTGGTTTCTTTATCCACAGAGACGCTACCATAGGAACAACAGTCACCGGTTGTGTCCTCCTCACATGAGACCTCACACGCCTCATAACTGTTGATCTCATCGACACCCTCGTAACCGTGGACATTCTGGGAGCTTATGTCACTGTAACCAAGAATGGGGTATTTGGGATCATATTTGAGCGTTCCGGGAATAGCTGCCACTTGGTACCACTCCTGCTCGGCGTCCTGCGCGCACTTGGCCTCCCGTTTCTCTTTCTGAACCTCTTGGGCGACGCTCTCGGTCAGCATCCTCGTCATGCTCAGCAGATCCCCCTCTTTCGTCCGGTACACACCTATGAAATCCTGTCGGCGGGAAAGGGTTGTGTTGGATTATTTCGCCTTCGGAGATGACACCTGTGGGTTCAGTTTGTCACGATATTGCATCTTTGGCTCTCAGTCCAGCACAGTTTATATCAGGTGTGGAACCAAGGAACAAACCTACCTAGAAGGGCTAGTCCAGTACCACCTGCTGGTTTTATGGCTCTGAGGTGAGTTCTCATCTCACAATGAGGATGAAGGACACACAAGTTTGTTAATAAAGAAAATTTACTCTTCTTATATATATTTATATATAGTGACAGTACAAAAATTTTCTTAAAGTAAAGGCACTCAAAGTCATGTTTGAATAATATCAAAGAAAATTTACAGGAAAATGTCATCAGACGGAGGCACTGGACTAGTTTACAAATGCATATTTCAACAAAAAAAATATCAAGAAAAAAAAAGAAGAATATTTATATCCTTCATAAAACCAATTGTATAACGTGTCACAAGTTAGAAAAAATATTCTCAAATTCATGTTCAGAAACTCTCATCTATGTACCGAAACACACACATCATTTCCATACCTTATTTCTTTTTATATAGGAGTATTAAAACACAACAATAAACATATTCTTGGGTAAAGTTTCTTTTTATTAATTTCTTTGTTCTTTGGAATTATGAGATAAATGAAAACAATCAGATTCAAGAACATGAAGTAAAGGGGTACAAACTCCTTTTTAATAGATAGTTGTTCACACTCCAAATAAATAAAATTCTCGTTATTAATAGAGAATTAATAAGTAGATGTTTTTCTTGTTCTTATTCATATATGCAAAAAGGTGTGACACAATGAAATATAGTCAACATTACAATTCACAGAATTATTTTTTATCTTTTTTATTTGATTTTTATTTTTTGGAAATTATGGTAACAAACAATGGATATATATGATATATATTCAAAGCAAAGACTTGGACTAAATACTATCAACAAATACACGTCCTGAAGGAAGAACTTTTCCCCTGTAAATCTGTTTCCATAATGAAATAAACCAATTTTACTTGCCTTAAAAATTACATCTCATCTGTTTTGATCAAATATCATATATATATATATAACAAAGAGGGTATTTTCTCCCTCGAATGCTAGTTTGAATTTTATCTTATTTTCTTACCTTTATCAGTTTTATTTATTAATTTACCTTTTCAAGTAATACTAATATTTGTGATTCCATGCAGTCATCGAGTCAATAGCTCAATACAACACTATAAGCATGCAGAATTTCTTTTCAGGCCAGTATGAGAAAAACTTCATGCTAAAATGCATAAAACAATTGGATAGAATGTCACAAACTTTTAAGGCATAATTTTTTGTTAAACATATACCAGAATTATAGTATTCAATGACGAGTAAGAGGATTACGTAGAAAATATGTAGTTACGTAAACACAAAACTGAATTTAAATCCATTCATATTTGTCTTTACTTTTTTTTTCTTCCTCTTTTGTAAAACAATATATATATAAATAAATCTCCACTCCATTTATCAAATATAAACCACTAAGTTACTCTAATAAGCTTTTGATCCTGACTACGTTTGTGGTAGGTCACCTGAAGGTCGACACTGAAGAGCTGGCTCCAGGGGGTTCGAATGGCCTGGATGATGTGGCAGGCGGCGACCGAGGACGTGACGTGAAGCATCCACGAGGACTCCGCCCCCGTTACTTCGTCGAAGAACTGGAGAGCGATGTGGCTGTCACTGTGGACCTCCTGTGTGATTTGGGGGAAGGGTGGGGGAGGGGGGGATGGAAGAAAAAAGAAAAAAAGATTAGTGATGTGGGTTTTTGACATGGACCTCTTGCCAGATTTTAAGTAAGGTATAGAGAAAATATATCATTTGAAGCAGTGAGAGTGATGAAGAAAGAGTTCATTGTAAGGGTATTTATCTGTGTGATGTGAAAATACTCTCTGTGCCTAGAAATAGGTTAACCCACTCACAATGGGGCTTATATCTGCCTAATGCTATTCCTGCTGGCAAGACAGAATTATAGTATTCAATGACGAGTAAGAGTGTAGAGTGCGCAGCTTCTTGCTGGAAGAGATCTCTCGCACTGAGCCTCTTAGTGTTTTTTGTATCTATTTATTTTTTTTCTTTTTAACACAAAAAAAAAAAAATGCGTATATACAAATAGTACTACAATGTGTATATATAAACATAATGATGTAAAACGTATAAATATAGAGAGAGACCATCTGACGTGAATGGGTTAACCCATCAACAAGGTCGCAGTATTGGCTCTGCCTGGACATTATGCTGGGGTATTTCTAAATGCGCAGAGCTTTGTGTATGGTCAGTATGACATGATTTCGCATCCTTGGCACAAGACTAGCCAAGCCATGATATCTTGTCATCTTTCATTAGGGAGTTAATGAAGGGGAGATATCTTTTGTAAAAAAGTATATCCCATTATCGTGGCTATAGGTCAATTTCAATTTTGATCCCTTGATTTGATTTAAAAAAAAGGAAAAAAAGCAATTTATACAAGACACACACACACACACACACACAAAAAAAAAAAAAAAATCCAAATAACTAACTCTACAATGTCAGAATAAAGAGAATAATCAATACAATGACAAATGGGAAAAAAAAAAAAAAAAAAAAAAAAAAAAGAGAAACAGAATACACTTACAATGGCAGTAATATTAGCTATCTTCTGAGTCTGGTTCAGCTTCAGCTTGCATGCCGGTGCAGGAGGCAAATACCACTCCAAATCCGCGTGGAACATCACCAGGTCTGTTTCCGATATCACTAGGAACTGACTCTCGCTGCAGCCGCCATCTGGGGATTTTGCGGTTATTGATTTATACTTTGTACGGATTTTGCAGTTCAGGTTTAAAGATATTCCGCTGTTTTCCTCGCTTTCGGAAGGCTTATAATTTTGCTGACCGATGTCACTAACTTTCAGACAATCTTTGAAAATAAATGCATGTGGGCCAAATTTTACCATTGAGTCATTCCTTACCTAGGTAAAAAGGTAGACAAATAAAGAAGAATAAGAATAAGAATAAAAAGGAAAATGAGGAAAATGAGAAAGAGGTGAAGGATAAGGAGAAAAAGAAGAGGAGGAGGAAGAAGAAGAAAGAAAAGAAGGAGAATGAGAAAGAGGAGGAGGAGGAGGAGGAGGAGGAGGAGGAGGAGAAGAAGAGGAAGCAGAAGGAAAAGGAGAAGAATGAGAAAGAGAAGGATAAGGAGAAGAAGAGGAGGAAGAAGAAGAAGGAAAAGGAGGAGAATGAGAAAGAGGAGAAGGAGAAGATGAAGGAAGAGGTGGAGAGGGAGAAGAAGAAAAATAATAAGAAGAAAGAGAAGAAAAGAGGAAGAGACTCAAAAGAACGAAAAAGAAGAAAAAAAAAAAGTCAACTAATTCTTACCAAGTAAGAGAGACACGATGGCAAAGATGGAGAGGGAACCCTCCTCTTCGCTCGGCCCAACGACTTCCTTCACAATGTCCGTGAGAACCTCCTCCTGCGCCGGGCTGCATTCCTGTATGTTGGGGCTTACTCCGCATTCCTCTAGTGTCTCTAAAATATTCAAGCACTTAGTATTATTACGGTGTGTAAGGCACTGTTTGTATGAGTCATTTTGTACTTATTAGGTCTGGTATATGTTACAAAGTATGTACATTCTATTTTCATTATAACTACTAATATCGTTCTCAAAGCTATCATTATCAAAGTTTCACTCTCATTATTTCAGTCGTCTGTTTCATATCTTTTGATCTTTATTGTTATCATTAGAATAATTATTCCCATTTCTCTAGTCTATCCATCTTTAAGAACAGGCAAAAAAATACATCCTTTCACTTAAATTTTTAAAAACAAATAAACAGTAAAGAATGAACGAGTCTCGTCTTCCCACGTACCGCTTAGGAAGTTGAAGAAGCAATTTGCACGGTGTGAATCGGCCAGAGAAATGAGCACGACGTTGTCCGCTACACTAAGTGCGAGGCCCTGGCGCTGATAGAGGCTGTGCACTGTTGTGACCTCGTTCAGACTGTGGCATGAGTTCAGCTCTAGCCAAGTCTGGGGGCTGTCACTGGAAGGCAAGGACCACAATATAAAATCAACAAACAATGAGAAATAATATAAAAACAATGATTGGGTCTTAAACACACCCTTCTCAGGTTAAACAAGAGAAACTAGAAAGAAGAATTCATAAGGAGGATTAATAGCTGCCGCACAACACCTCATTACTTACTCTTCTTGAGCAACAATTTCCAATATATACAGCTTCTTATTAGACACAGCCAATATACCCTGGAACTCTCTCTTTCCACCCTGAATAAGCAGCACAGCCTGTTGAGAGAAAATCCAATGAAGGTCAAACAAGTATCATTCTTTCTTACCCTTCCTTAGAAAGGGGCTACATGCAGACATTAGCCAAATTCAAGGTCTAAAAAAATTCCAATTTCAATATTCAACAAACCTACAACAACTGGAATCAGTGACAAACAAGTATATGGTTATATTTTGTGATGCCTTACAAGCATCTACCGTATGGAACCAAACCTTTCCTCACCTTCACTAAACCCAGCAGCTGCTCCCCCGGCTCATGGAAGAGCAAGACCTCACAGTGGAGCTTCAGCCGGTGATCCACGTCAGCAAAGTCCTCGTACGAGTAGCGGATGGGGTTGACGCTCTTCTCCACACCTTCCGCATTTTCTACCTCTTCCCACCATGGCCAGTAATAGCCTGCCAAAGATTGCATTATTATTAATATTGATAAATTATCACTGTATTAATACTATAGTATCACCATCACGATCATTACTCTCTGTCCTCAATTTCTGATGCAAAAGTCTGGTATGAAATGAAGGAACTTTCATGAATGGATGAAAATTCTCCTTATTGAAACCTCAATTAAATTATACAGTATATCATATCATTACCAAGACAGTTCTTATAATAATAATCATAATAACAAAAATGATAATAATAATAAAGAAAAAAAGAAAAGAAAAAAAAAAGAGAAAAAGAGAAAGAGAAAGAGAGAGAGAGAGAGAGAGAACGGGAAGGGTTGAGGAAAACAAGAAAGAAAGAAAAGAAAAAAGAAAAAAATTACCCGTCAGTGTGTGTAGCAAGGACTGCACCCACGACGCCAAGCTCTTCTGCTCCTCCCCTTCGCTCACAGTCCGGTAATCCTGGATGCTCGTCATGACTCCCTTGTGATGGAGGGTAGGGGACGAGTTTCCATTCTTGACCGTGTCTTGTCGAGGAAAAGTTGTACGGTGAGATACAAAAGTGAAGAGCACGCAAGATCCTCTCTCAGATTTGAATCACGTGGAGTGACAAATTGATTAAATCATAAATCAGTATAACAACAGGATAATCTACAGCTGCTCGATAAAGAAATGGATAATAAAAAAGCAGCAGTGGCTTACCTATGCTGGTAGAGCTTGAGCTAAGGAGACGCGGTGAGCTTCCAGCAGAGTGAGGTGACGTGCTTGCTATTGCCATTGACACTTGCAGAGACGATTCTGCTGTTTTGTACAACAAGTTCGATGAATCTATAGGTAGACAAGAACTAAGGTTAATTTGCCTTCCGGTAAATCCTACTCTGATTTTTAGAATCATTATCATATTTATATATTACATTTTGCATGTAATAATCCCTTATTCATTCATATGCAAATAATTCCTTATTCATTCAGCAGTAATAAGACTCTAAACACCAGCAGATAAAATTAAGAGGCTCTACATTCTTAAAATATTAACCATGTCATATGGTTTCCATATATGGAAAACAACTACTCAATATCAGGATAACAACATATATTCCTATTCTGAGACCAATTTCCACTTAAAATGGGAAAGATGACAGTAGTCCCTATATATATAAAAGCATTAAATTTCACTGAATTGTAATAGGAACAGATGTGTGACTTAGGTTCTGAACAATGCACACCAACCATAAAACCTTCAAGTGCATGCTGTTACTACTGCAAGCATTATGATGCTACCAGTGAAAAGCCCTTGTCCCTTTCAAAATGAACTGAACATTCTTATCAACACTCCTTATTATATGAACACTTATGAACACTCCTATTAACACACAGACTTGCTCAGTGTATACTCTAGACAAAAGAAACCCTTACATGCCACAATGATCCTTGAGTTTCAACATCCCTCCCAACCTCACCAAACACGCAACCTAATGACCTAAGAAAAATAAGGATCAGGCCCCATAATGTCGTTGCTGATGCATACCATTGGCGCTCTCCTCTCCCTTGTCCTTAGAATCTACCGTGTCTATCTGGGGCTGCTGGGAGGACAGCTTCAGGGGAGAGGTGGGGACCGAGCCCGTCTTCTCATACGTGGTGCACACACTCCCCGTCATGGAACCTGGGAGAGGGGGAGGGGGAGGCAAGGAGGAAGGGTTTAATGGGAAAGAAATTATGATCACTCTTCTCTCTCTCTCTCTCTCTCTCTCTCTCTCTCTCTCTCTCTCTCTCTCTCTCTCTCTCTCTCTCTCTCTCTCTCTCTCTCTCTCTCTCATGCTGTTGCCATTCAGTATATGTTATGCATTCAATGGTATATAGTATATTACCCCCAAAAATAAACAGGGTTCTCTTCTTGTACAAGCACTTCAAGTCAATACATATAAAAAAAAATTAAATAAATAAAACACACAATTACACACAAAAAATCATGTATAATACAGAATTTTCTGATTCCTCAAGGTCTGGTGCAAAGGTTAGCGAAATCTCATATAACAACCTAATTGATCATATCAAATGAGTAGTCAATGATTGCACAGTACCCCCTCCCCCCCAAAAAAAAGGAAAGAAAAAAGAAAAAGAATGGCAAAGAAATTAGAGAAAAATTAAAACCTCCTTCTCGGAGTGTATCCGCAAATTTATTGTGTCCAGTGTTCTATGCTACTCCTTGGAGGATTTCCCATTTTGACAAAGCGTAGGACTTTTCCCTCTTTAACATCTTTTATGATCAGAGTACTTTCCATGGATCCTTTCTTCGTTCCTCTCCTGTATCCATGACTTTCTCATGCAGAGGGAGTTTCAAGTATTGTGGTCGACTGCAACTATCACCCTCAGCTTATCTACCTGATTGTCCTCCCTCCATTCTTTCTCGTGTCTTGCTATTGGGTAAACCCCGTTTACTTCTGCCCTACTTTGTTTTACGATTTCCTTCTTCCAACCCACCCTGTCTCATCAAAGAGGTTAGTGTACTGTTTCTTTTCAGGTCTTGTGGAATTAGGTCTTTGTGTTGTTGCTGATTATATCCTTGTACTCTACATTTCTAATAAATGGATGAGTTGACCTCTGGTAATTCTTGGAAGACAAAATGGAGCTCCTCTCTTCTTCTGCCAGTCTTCAAATACTCACTTTCAGGAACCTGCAACCGATCTGGGGAGTCTTGGCGTTCACTCCAGTTATCGCTATCCATCATCTCTTTTTTTTTGCAGACTTAGCTGGCATTGTACTCTCCTTATTGTTGATGTCTTTGGTGTGATTATCTCTTTCACCCAAAGATAGAAAATTTCTTTGCGGATTCTTGGAACTCTTCTCCTTTCATATTCCTTTAGCTGAGTTGAGTGCAATGATGACCACACACAGCATACCTTTCTTGAAACTATTAGCAGCTTTTTCCCACTCTTTATCCCAAACACTATTTGGTCCTTCAGGTTCTTCAGCATTGACCACTTTAATTCCATAATTCATAGCTACGAACAAATACTTGCTTTGTTTTGAACTTGACACTTCCTATAGTAGTTTGATCTGCGAAGTGGGAACATTGGCTTTGTGAAATCATATGTGAATCAGCGCTCAAGGATGTCCCCAGCACGGCAATGATTGTAACTCCTTCCCAGTCTTCTTCTACTTAACTTTTGAATCCGAGTTGATTTTTCTCTACTTGTGTTACAGTTTATATAGTTACGACTACTAGTATTTTACAAGTTACTTAGCCTTCAAGTTTCTTTCACTATTTTCATCAGCTTCGTTTTATTGTTGTTCTATTTCATACTTGCCTCAATGGATTACAATTTAGTGTAAGTGTTTCTTTCTTGAACAGTTCATTACAGTTCACCTACTATCCCCCCCCCCCCCCCCCTTAATTACAAACCTTCAAAGAGCATGGATTCCTCCCTTTATTAGGACTCTACTTAGTAATTTTTTCTCCATGTTCTATTTTCCAGTAAGTCTATCTTATGGTTGAGGAAATGATGGAAAGGAGGAGTACCTGAGGCTTTAGCAGGTTACTAGAGGGTAGACATGTGTCTTGCACAAAAGCCTATTCAGATAATCTTTCTGATTTGGCTAGCAGAGCAGATTAGTTTAACCTTTGCACCAGACATCTTGGGTAGAAAAAACACTATGTACAAACAGCTATTACCCACAACAATACATCCCTCTATATGAAATATGTTTCCATTGATAATATACAATTCTGACAACCAATCTCTTTCTTTACCCAAAACAGGAAAAAAATCATATATCATGTAAAAACTAGTCCCTGAAATACTGCAGAACCTTCGAAAACAATACTTAAAACTTAATCTTACATCTAAAATTATTTATACAGATATCAAATCCTTAAAAGGAACTTAAACCTTTTATAGTTTTGAATGTGAAAGTAAGAACAATAACAATAATAATAACAATAATGATGCTAATAATAATAATAATAATAATAATAATAATAATAATAATAATAACAATAATAATAATAACAATAATAAAATCTTTAAGAAAAAAAAAAAAAGGACCCTTAACATCTTGGAAAGTGCAAATAAATTGAAGTGTTTACAAATCAAAAGTCACTACCACTCCTATGGATGTTCATTCACAAGACATATAATTATAACAGCTATTTTTTTTTCTCTCTCTTTTTTTCAATTCATACATCTGTCTAACCAAGATTATACAAAGATGTAGTAACATGTAACCTTTTTCCTTAACCCTTCATGGAGAGATAACAGCATCCAAGCATCCAGGTGATTATGGAAGACCCAAAATGTATGAACTTATAATCTACTAACATCCTGTGGGGTTGGATAAGCTTGGATAAAGGGTTCCCTTGTAAAGGCATATGTAATGAGGGGTTATGCTATCATGTTGTACTGTTGAAAACGTGTAAAAAAACAAAAAAAGAAACAAATAACTTTTAAAAAGAAAAAGATAAAAAAAGACAATAGTACATTGGTTACCTAAGCTCATAAATAAATAACAAAAAACAAGTCAATGAAGGAAAAACGGATTAGGGGACACCTCACGAACGGCAAATCCAAATCTCCACTGTAAGTAGGCAACCATAAATACCTGATGAGCTGCTCTCTTGCATATTTGTTACCAGTTCGGGCTTGTGGTTGATGCTCGGGGAATTGGCTGGGCTCCGAGCGTCGGTGTTCAGGACTGCAGGCATCGGCGGTTTCTGTTCCTCTCCCTCCTCTTCTAAAATGACATCTGCAGTTTAATTATCACAGGCAATCAGCCTCAAATACACTTTCTAAACACTTACTGAACACATAACACAAAGTACATACTATCTAAAAGAAGAACAGTTTGTACAACGGAAGGGAAGTTTGATTTTACTCACTAATATGAAAAGTAAGCCTCTCGAGTCAGTACTTAATCAGTGGCAATATTCACAATTATATTCAAATCATTCCCATGAAGGAAACAGAATAAACACAAAGAAAACAGGAATCATTCATAAATCTATATTTGTAAGCAATTTTTCCCTATGTTCTTTCATTTACAATTTGTTCAGCACAAATAATTCACAAATTTACCACCACATATTAGCCCATTCCCTGATGCTTACTTAATTCCAATAGATGTTATATATATCTATATCTTTCTATCCATCTATCTATACATACATATGTACACATGCATACATACACATGAGTGTAATTTCTTATTTCTCTTGGAGGGATCCCCCGAAACACCCATTACTCAAGATCATAATAGTGGGCGTAGAAAGTCTGAACACTGTGAGGCCGTAGCGGATGGGTTATATGATGTGTACTATTATGAAGGTAAATACTGAGCACTTAATCACACTGATAAATTTGTCTTTCAGTAAATTGTTTAATTAGGTGGACTTTAACCAAACACGAGAGCCCTTTCAACAGCCACAATGGGCCTAGTTTCATTGGATCTTCTGAAAGGTTTTAACCCATTGGTGCTGGGTGACGTGATATCATGTCATGTGAATATTTCACTCCCTTAAAACATGTTTTGCATTGTTATATATATGTATATAATTATAGGGTCCCATTTGTATAGACACATTTTTATTCACTTATGAAAACTATGTAAACATATGCAAAAATCTACTATTATCACCCGTTGAAGCGGGTGGGTGAAAATCATTCATAGACACACAGAGCGGCATTGTGCCAAGAGACATCTTGTGCTTAGTCACTACATGTGCTTGTTATCTAGCTGGTGGGAGCGGCATAACGCAAATATAACCCCGTCATGAATGGGTTAAAGATTACACAACTTTTAACCAGACTGTAGGTGGCAATAAATTATACCGGTTTAATCAGTTTCTTTGAATACCAATATCCACTTTGCTACTGACGAGACATTTTAATCATCCAAGGAAATTTTGCCTCAAATTTTGAGGCAAATCAAAGTGTCATGTATCTATTTCAGTAAATAATACAATTAACCAATTATAGGAGTTCTCAAATAATTTTTGACACCTTTTAATGTAAATAAATTATTTCCAGTCATAATATAATATGATCAAAACACAAATTAACATATGTAGGGCTATAGGTGTGTTATATATATATATTATATATATATATATATATATATATATATATATATATATATATATATATATATATATATATATATATATATGTATATATATATATATATATATATATATATATATATATATATATATATATATATGTATATATATATATATATTGTATATATATATGTATATATATGTATATATATGTATATATATGTATATAAATATATAAATATATAAATATATAAATATATAAATAAATAAATAAATAAATAAATATATATATATATATATATATATATATATATATATATATATATATATATATATATGGATATATATGGATATATATATATATATATATATATATATATATATATATATATATATATATATATATATGTATATATATGTATATATATGTATATATATAAAAAATGCATATTTATGTATATTCATGTATATATATATGTATATGTATATGTATATGTATATGTATATGTATATATATATATATATATATATATATGTATATATGTATATATATATATATATATATATATACATATATATATACATATATATGTATATATATATATATATATTCATATACATATACAGAAAGAAAGAAAGACAGAAATAGCAAGCAAGCAAACAAGCAAGCAAGCAAGCCAGCTCACACAACTGGCACCTGGAAACTAACCGTGAATAATCTGCTGCTCACTGAGGACCTCAATGCTAGACACAGACGGGTTAGATATGACCTCTACATCAGACTCCCGGCGTACGCAGGATGATGCTTCACTGCATACGCTTACACTCTCACTGGACTCCCCAGGGCAAGAATCAGACTCTGTGTGTAGCAAAATTCTATTAAGCTCATGGTGGGGCAAGGAAAAAACACAACAGGGTTGTTTACCACATAAAGAATGTTAAGCAAGATCTAGATCAATCATAACATGGGGTTCAAGTACCACATAAACAAATGTACAACACGAAACTACATACTCAAGGGGTGGATCTTAGCTGTAAGCAAGCTATTTTACAAAGTACGTTAGGGGGGACTATACCTAGATTTGACACACTATTTTAGTTATTTCTATATGGAACATGTGTTTTCCCAATAAATAAATAGTGTTAGAATCATTCCAAGAACATAAAATAATCCTCATCACACACAAAGTCAGTCAACACTGATAAAACAAAGCCACACGATAATATAAATACTAAATCATCTTCTTCAGAAATCAAGGACATTAAACATAGTGCAGCAAGTGCTTCCCTGCAATTCCTGAGTATCTAAAGCACAATCCTACTGTTAAATTTACCAAATGCTGAGACTCTGAGCGGCCAACAGTCAGTGATATCACCCGCCAATTTCTCCTGCAGCGCCCTTACTTACCTGAGGAAGGAGCTGTGGAGGGGGCGTTCTGTACCACTGCCTGAGTGATGGGCGTGCTGCTTCTTGGTCCGTCCTGCACACGGAAGGCATTGTTTGGGTGGTCAACGTTCTCTGCTCTCACAACCACTCCCCCACCACAATTTGGGCATTTGAGGGTACCTGTTGGATTATGCAGTGATAAAATGCAGGTGCATTGAATATCAAACAGAACATTACCATTCTACAAAAATATCATGGGGGGGAAATGACCTGAGTTTCTAAAAATGAATACACACACATAATCAGAACAGAATAAGTTCTTCATATTCTTATCTTTCATATGCCAAAGTAACACACTAGTTAACTCTCACTCCCTTCCTCCTCCCTCTCTTTCTCTCGTTCATCCTACCTTCACTTTGCCGGGCAAGATCCCGTGAGAACTGAGTCTCACACTTGACGCACTTCATGGCCGAGTGGAGGACCTCCTGAAGAGTGTTCCTCTCCAGGATTGGTGTAAGTACAGCCGCTAGAGTCTGCCAGGTCAGGGCTTGCATTAATAGAAATATCCATGCATGCAAATTGTTCACATAAGTATGCGTGGTTACTATTTTAGGACTAATTATAATCAATTCAATATGGTTAGGTTGATATGATCTTAGATAAATAAAGTAAGAATTCTTGAATAAATTCAAATTGTCTTTTTAAGTTACATGCTTCTTTTTTTTGTCATAAATCTTACTTTCTTATATATTACATTCTTCTTTGTTAATATAATATCTCTATGTAAATGAAGTAGGTATTAAAAGATAAAACCAACAAAGATTTCTATATAGTCTCTTACCTGATAATCTCCTGGATCCAGCACATATGTTCTTGTCTTATATGCTGGTCTTATTGTACTAAATGTAATAAGTATCTTGTGAGGTGATGTTGATAACAGCTCCATACTCTCAATGCATAGAAGTTCCCACTGCATGAATGTGTGAAATTGGGATTACATATCAGTCAATAAAATAATGTTTTAATATGGACTAACACTATAACTATCTAAAGAAAACAAGCATGAAAACTATCATAAAAACGTAAGTAGCTAAAGTTCAAATTCTGTAAATGCTGAAAATTTTGACAAATTGAACATTCTAAATGACTTATCTATTCTGATGACAAAATTTCAAGTCTGTTTGCCAGGAGAGAAAACACTGAAAAATGACACTCATGACCTAAAGAATATAATAATACAATAAGGGTAGCAGGAAGAGGAAGCAGTTGAGATAATCTCTGATTAATCTGTCTGTCTGGTTGCACAAAATGTTTCCTTAGCATATACCAAATTCTATTACTTTTCTGCAAAAATATCTTCTCCTGCCCACTTGTTTCCCCTTGCCTCTTCGTTCACCACCATAAGAGGAGTTAGACCAAACAAAGCCACCAGGAAATTTGTGACCAATGCTTATCACAAGTTGGAGAGACTTAGATATGTCTGCTCATGAGTTCTTCACCCACCTTATACAGTGTTCTGGCTGTGTAATTGTGCTTCTCCTTGAAGTGTGACGATGTGATCGCTAGGATGACATCTTGCAGAGAAGCATCCTCCTCCTTTCCTTCATCCTCTACCTCGCCCTCACTGCTGGCTTCCGCTGGGGCTTTTGCAGGTTTCCCTTCATCTAACGTTTCCATCTCTCTCTTTGCTAGGATTAGCTGTACGTCATCCTTCTCGTCTGTTAAATGTGAGGGAGCAGAATTCATGAAATGATTTAATACAAGTCTATAAACTAAAATTAGATATCGGATTTAGTTAGGAAAGGAAATCATAACACTCGGAAACAAAATGACATATCTTTAACTCTTTCATTCATATTACTTGAGTTATGAGAGGAATGGAAACAATAAAAAAATAAACAAAGATAGGTAAGCTATGCAGCAATCAGTCTTGATTACTTTAAGATGAATATCTGTCTCTATATGAAAAAACAAAGAAACTAATTCCTTACAGTAAAATGCATATATTGATGATCCAAAACATTAATTCCTACTTGCATTCCTCTAATGGTACTTAAAAATAAGCTATCTACTATTATCGTCACACCATCACCTTCACTATCACTATGAGGTGGTGTCAGATCTTCTGATGAATGCCTCGAGAAGGTGGAACTGCCTCGGTAGAAGCTGGATTCGAGACCGGACTCTATGCTCTGGTCGTCTTTCTTTCCCTCTATGTTCGTCTCTTGCTCCCCAGTAACTTGGCTTGAGGCCACATCCACGCAGTCTTTTTCTTGCTCGTCTGCAACTCCTGCTGCTTTGGTTTCTGCAGAACTTGTCTGGTTGCCCGTCAATGTGCTCTCCAGCTTGCTGCTGTTCTCTGCTGACTCCGGAACATCCTCGCTGGAAGACCCTTGAATCCCTGACTGGGTTTTTGATTGGAGGATTTCCTCTAGGAGTTTGTCCGACTGTTCAGAGGCAGCGGGTCTGCTAAAACATATTCAATTATAAGTTTCTTTATTGAGAAAACACACAAACAAAAATATATATTTCATGTTCTTTTCTCTTTTAGGAAACTTTTCTACAATTCTCACAAACCTCCCTTTCTAATACCTACAATCTCCAGTAAATGAGATTTGATTTAATATTTCAAACAATTATCACAATAATAATAATCTAAAATGCTTTTCATCACTTTCTGTACCTGACTTCCGCCTTGAGAGTTAGGGAGGAGAGAGCTTGGGAAACTGTGTCGCCACTCACAGGCGGAAAAGTGTGACCGATAGCCAGGCTTGGAGGTGGAGGATCTGGCACACCTAATAAAGAGACATTTGTATCAGTACCTCTTTGCAAGCTTGTTATGCTGTCAGTCAGAATATATCAGAGAAGAAACTGTTATGAAAGAAAGCTTTCCAGTGACTAGAGAGGGAACGCACCATCCAACAAAGACACGTGTGATGGTCCTAGTCGATCGAACCCGTCGTTTTCCGCCACCTGGATACTATCGCTGTCCCACTCCTCTTCGTCGGGATCGGTGATATCAATGTGTCTCGTCACCTTCTTTCTGGATCTCCTACGGGTCTGACCATTTCCTAAAAAAAGATGAAGTGTTCAGTGAATTTGGGAAAACGTCATATTCTTTCCGTCTTCTAAAGTGAATAATGACAAAAGTGGTAATGTAATGGTTATGCTGTTTTTAAAACGGACCAATATAAAAAAAAGAGTTTATGCTGTGCTATATAGATCATCAATAAATATCTATTAAAAAATCAAAAGAGAGATTTTAAAAAATTAAAGAAAAAGGAGCATGGCAAACAGCAAGCATACCTGAGCTTTTAAGTGATGCTGACACTGACTCGTGGACAAGGCTAGCTGGCTGAGAGCCCATGGAGGCTGGCTGAATGGAATCGAATGCTTCTTCTGGGGAGAGGAACGGCATGGAGGGTGTGCCAGGGGTGGTGAGGAACGGATGCACAGGGGAACACAGGGATGAGAGTGAGAAGAGTGATGAGACGAGCTCGGGGGAGTAGGGAGAGCCGGCCGGGACTGACTCTATGCCGACTGTCGCTCTCTCTAGGGATGTGAAAGCCTCTTTGTCAAGAAGCACCTGGAAATGATTTGAAGCTCAATCATTACAAATAAATCAATGATAAAGTACGGAAAATACCGCATCACCCAATGAGAAACCATCACATGGCTTACAATTAGCACAGTGAAGAACGTGGCTTACCTTGTGATTGGCAGTGGCAGGATTCATCAGCCTGATGGTGTGAATCCTGTAATTGATGTCCCAGGTGAAGGGGTTTCCTGACACCTGGAGGATCCGCAAGTGTGGTAAGGCACCGATGGGAGACAACACGTCGTTCATGCAGAGCACGTTATCCCGGAGGTCAAGCTCCTCTATGTTGCTCATGTCGTGTAAGCCTGGGGGGATGTGATATTCTTAGCTCTTGGCTTTTGCAATTGCAAGCTCTCTTTCATATCATGCCCCTTTCTTTAGAATCTACTATAAAATGATCTGAAGAGCATGTAAAGGTAATATAAACACACAATACTATCAAAATACTATACTCTCACTATCATCCCCTCCCCCTAATACAGAAGAAGAGAAACAAATAAAGAAACACATGCAAAAGCCAAGCTCATTGATGTCTTCCCAAAGCCATCCAAACTTACCACTTATGTGAGAAATCAGGTTATTATTTGCAATGAGAATGGTGAGTGAGTAGGTGGCCGTGGGCGACAGTCGAGGAAGAAGCCGCAGCCTATTATGGCTGATGTCCAGCATGGTAACCGTCGGCAGGTACTCCAGCGCTGAGGCTTCCTCGAGCTCACAATGGCTAAGATCTAATATCTGCAGGGAGATAACGTAAATGTATTCAAAATAGGTTATCTGATATTTCATACTCACTAGAGATGTATAGAAATGAGAGAAATAGGCACTTTCAAAAAATTAATAAAAAAAATTTACTGGAGACGTTGACAATCACTCATGACACACTGTTTTACAGAGGAAGCCTTGAAGTTTCCTGCACCCTATAGTCACACAGCGTACATTAATGCTTTTTTTACCTTTAGGCTTGGAAGTAGCTTCAGACTTTGGTCAAGGCTGTGAAGAGGATTGTGAGCCAACACTGCCTCCTGTAGCTGCTCCCAGGCAAATTCACTAGCCTGTCAATAAAGATATTAAGATATTTATATATAGCATAAAAAAAAGCATTATCAATGGAGAGAAAAAAAGAAAAGAGAAGTTAATTAATATTCTACAGGAAGAAGAGGGGGAAAAAAAGCAAAAAAGCAAAAAAAAAGGAGGAAAAAAAGAAAAGAAAAGTTAAGTAATATTCTACAAGAAGGGAAAAAAAATAATAATAATAATAATATATATATATATATATATATATCCACACTGATTTACCTTGTCCGCGCCACACTTGATGAAAAGGTCGCTGAGCTGCTGAAGTCCCTTGACAACAGTGACAGACTTGAGGGTTGGCCGAAGCGTCTGCAAGGCCTTCATGCTTGTCACTGGGATGTGGTCCATCTCCAGGGTTTGGAGGTTACGAAAGCATCTCAGACTTATGGTTTCATTGAGTGGGAGACCAAGACCTGTTCGAAATATATACAAAATAAAAATCTATACATACATATATAGAATAAAAAGTGTGTGCATATATAATAACAGAAGTAGGGACACATATATTTTAATAAATAGAAAATATGGCTGTCTATAAAGCAAGACATATATATAAAGATATATAAAGGAATAATAATAATATTAACCTTTCCCGATGGGGCATGCGCTACGCGAAAACCCCTACGCCGGGCCATTGCAATACTGCATTGGAAACGTTACACTGGCATGACTCCCCGGCATCGGGAATTTAGCTGTGTCACAAGGGTGTGACACACCGTCGTCATAGGGTTAATAATAATAACAATAACAATAACAATAATAATAATAATGATAACAACACCAAAGACCTGACTCACCGTGCCTGACCCACAGCCGGAGGCCGAAGATCTTCTGGAGTAAGTCGTAGATGAACTGCAGGTGAGGGATGGCCGGGTGCTGGCGGTGGTTGGGAGGCAGCACGTGGAAGTTGGTGTGCTGCTCCATCTCCAGGATCAGGCTGAAGGCCTCCTGGATTTCCCCGAGGGTCCATGTGTCTGGTTTGCCGAGGGAAAGTCGGGGTGGGAGAGAGACAGAGGGATGGAGGGAGAAGGACAGAGAGAGGGAGAGGGATTGAAAGAGAGTGGGAGAGGGATTGAAAGAGAGGGATTGAAAGAGAGAGGGAGAGGGATTGAAAGAGAAAGAGAGAGAGAGGGATTGAAAGAGAGAGAGGAAGGGAGGGAGGGAGGGAGAGAGGGAGATAATAGGAAACAGTGAGAAGAAAAGAAAAGATTGAGAGAAACAAGGCGGGAGGGAAGGGGAGGAGAAAAAAGGAAAGATGGAATTAACACAAAAAAATTAAATAAGAAAGATCTAATTCTATAAATTCACTTCTTTTCCATAGTACACACAACACACACACACACACACACTCACACTCACACACACACACACACACACACACACACACACATACACACACACTCACACACACACACACACTCACACACATACACACTCACACAAACAAACAAACACAAACACACACATATATAAACCATCAACAATAATTTTCACACAAGTGCCTATTCATCGCAATAATAACCCCATACTCACCTAATGAAAGTTTATGCTTGTGGTCTAAGAGGAGATGAGCCGATTGGCGGAATGCAGTGGCCAGGCTGCATACCCGCTGGAGCAAAGCATCGTCCATAGTTGGCACTCAAACGTCACATATTGAAAGTCTGGAAGAGGACGGGAGGAAAGAAAAAATAAATTGTCAGGGGTAAGACGTAATAAATTGGAAAAAAAAAGGTATTTGTAGTCAAGCAGATGAATAAGAATGAAAAAATGGAATTTGCAGTGTAAACTATTTGAAAAAAAAAAAAAATAATAATAATGACAATAAAAACAACATTAAACCCAACTGTACAAAATACAAACACACAGCCAATGACAATACTTTGTAAATAAGGAACTTGAATAATAACCACTAAAAATAACATATCAGAAATGGGATGTAAGTATCTTCACAGTGATAATAAATTCATATACACCGATGAGATATAATGGTAATCCTGAATCCAATATCCCAGCACAGTTTGCCTTTTGAGATGTATGTAATCACTTGTCTCAATAAACTCGTCAAAGTCAAAAAAAGCTTGGAAACATATACACGTACAAACAGCATGGCCAATGAGTAAACAAATGATTACCAGAAGAGAGAGGGTCGGTCAGAAGGGTCGGGTCAACAAGTACAGACAGCAGCAGAGGGATTGAGTCTAGTGCTTAATTTCTTTTATCTATATCATGTATAATGATAAATTACGAGGAAACAGGCTATCTGATCCAAATAAACTTCAAAGAATCTGGAGAGCATGAACAGCTTTGGAATATCTCTTTTCAAAACAATGGAATAAAATTATTATTCTACTTTAAAAATGAGACTAAATATTCATAATTTAAAAATAAGACTAAATATTAATAATAAAATATCAACAAACGATGCTGACTGTACATTAGTTTGAAAAGAAAAAAACAACAACTAATGTACAGAGAGTACAGAGAGATGAAAGGTGTTACCATGCAAAAAATGTTTAATCCTTTCCCTATAAACCCGTAACTGTTCAGTAGGAGAAACGTATGAAATCATCATTATATAAGGACTTTGATATATACATGGAGGGAATGAGGAGGTTGGGTACAGCTATACTTGCTCCTTTGTTTGTTCCTGATAATCTTATCTACCACACTACACTCTAATGCAAAAACAGGGCAATCTTGGTAGTGGAAAATGTACTGTATAATGGATGTGTAGTACTATATGGGATCACTTGAATTAAATTTTAATCAAAGTCCATCTACCTCTATGAATGTCTATTAGCCATAACCATGACAGTTGATGTGAGTCACAAGACATAAGTGCAAATTTAGGTCTGGTACAATGACCTTTACCCCCCATCCTGAACACACACACACACACGCACACACACACACATGCACACGCACACTCACACACACAAACACACACACACACACACACACACACACACACACACACACACACACACACACACTCACACTCACACACACAAACACTCTCACACACACTCACATGCTCACAAACATACACACGCACACGCACACACACTCTCATTCTCAATCTCTCTCACACACACACACACACACACACACACACACACACACACACACAAACACACATAGAAGGCCTCAACATCAGAAAAATGACTAATACCGAACATCATTTTTAATTTAGATTTGGAGTAAAATAAGAATATGCGATGACAACGAACGAGAAATATATATCCTCGCATTAATAAAATCGAAAAAAGAAGGATGTACCATACCAAACACCATGAAAAGCAATTATTCTCAATCATGCTTTTGCCAAAAGATTAGAGTAATAAAGTTTACTTAATGTTCAACAATTTCATTCCTAAAGCATCACTCAAGCAGCACAGCAATCAACAACTTATATGTATACTGAGGTTTATGTGAGGTTTACCTTACTGATTTGCAGAAATTATTCTTGGTCAATATATAATGCTTTGTTTTTATTTCAGTGAGTAGTAGAGGTTACTTAACCCATTCACGCCGGGGCAGTTCCGGCTTTGCGCGGTCGCAATACCGGGGTTCTCGAACGCATAAGCCTAACGCCTCGAGATTCTCGGGCGCACAAGCCGCGAGCCTCGGTTGCCCGCTTGCTCTACCCGAGCGCGCGGCTTCCCCTCATAGCGCGTCCAGGGCGTCTGACGCGAAAACCACAATACGTGCTATCACGTCAACCGGCGTGAATGGGTTAAATAAACTGCA
>BOPN01003335.1:5000-7500 GCA_017312705.2 Penaeus japonicus | reverse complement strand
AATTTTGCAATATTGTAATTCACTGTTCCTATGGCTGACAGAATAGGTCTAAGAGGAGTATTCTCCTTGTGGATCTTGGGCAAGCCATAAATTACACCTGGTTTAGAGCCTGAAGCATGTAAGGTTGAATAAGTATATTGATCAATTACATCTTGCTTCTTTAATTCTGTTAATACTCTATTTAATTTGTCTTCCTTCCTGATAATGATTTTTAGAGGATCCTCATTGACTAAAGTAAATCTAGCAGGGTCAGATAAGATGTTCAACATTTTGTCTATGTAATTCTGCCTGTTTAAAAGCACAACACCTTGGCCTTTGAATTCAAGCCAGCTTTCTATTACAGATATGTTGATGATACATTTCTCCTATTTACCTCCAAAGAACAAGTTACCAAATTTCATGAATATTTCAATTCAAAACATGATAGCATTAAATTTACAGTTGAAATAGAAAGGGAAGGACACATTCCTTTCTTAGATATAGACATTAAAAGATACAATGGAACTTTTGTTACTTCAGTTTATAGGAAGCCCACTTATACTGGTCTTACTACACAGTATGACAGCCTCATTCCCCAAAGATACAAAACAAATCTAGTCCAAACTCTAGTCATGAGAGCATATAAAATTTCTAAAACTTATCATATTTTTTGTGAAGAAATAGAGTTCATTAAGAACACACTGAGAAAAAATGGTTTTCCGAATTTTGTTCTAGACAACACTATCAGGAAAACACTAGATAAGATCTTTATCAAAAAAGATCCTGTGCTCACTGTCCCAAAAGATGACATCTTTATTCATCTACCCTATATTGGCCAACCTTCCCATGCACTGCCGAAAGTTGACTTATGTAATAAACCATAATTACAACACAGTCACTCTTAGACCCATTTTTAAAGCAACTAATACTATTAGCAGTTTTTTCAAACCAAAGATAAGGTTAGAGACTCCTTAAACTCTCGTCTACTGTATATAAATATGTATGTGGTAGCTGTAATGCTGTCTATGTTGGAAAGACCACCCGAAATCTTTCCATTAGAGTAGACGAACACAAAGGAATCTCTTTCCGGACAAAATCCAGATTGAATAAACCAATGTTTTCATCCATCAGAGATCATAGTGAAGAGAATGATCACCCAATCAATAATTGCAATTTTTCCATTATTGACTCTGCTACCTGTGATTTAGATTTATGTATTTTAGAAAGCATTTGGATATGGAAACTAAAACCTGAATTAAATGAATATAGTTCATCAACCAACCTTGAAATATTAAAATAATACAGTCACCCCCGTATCCATTTTCTTCTTCTTGGCACGGGTTGTGTGCTCTTATTCTTGACACTTTTACTCTGTGTATAACCAACCAACATAAAGCAAGTATGTATGGTATTTTATGAACCTGTGTTTTACCTTTTTGATGCTTTTGTATTATTCTTAATTATGTTTACTTTTACTATTTTATTACTTTTAACATATATGTTTTATTCTTATATTACAGTCACTGATGATGAGTATTGTAATACTCGAAACGTTTGAAATAAATACGTTCCCTGCTGCCCTGATGTTAACTTCCTTATATGTATATATATATATATATATATATATATATATATATATATATATATATATATATATATATATATATATATATATATATATATATATATATATATATATATATATATAAGTATCCCATACATAATCATGGGGAACCCGTTGCGCCGAATTCCCTCGTAAGTGCAGCTGATGACTTCAACCTCTTATCCGGTGGTGTCCACACTGCATCCGTTATGACCCAATTGTTGGGACACATTCGGGTTCGATTAATCGGTGGCGTAATTTCTAATCCCTTTGAAGAACAAAAACTCTTATGGACTCTGTGTTCTTGAGTGTAGAAAATGCAACTCAAGGATATCCTTGAACTTGTATTTGAGAAAATGAAAACAAAAAGCCGATGGTTCCAGGGCTTTTGTTTACTTTGCTGAACTCTTTATATTTCAATAATATGTGATTGAATAGTCTTCAACTAGGTAAAGCTGCCCCCCCCCCCTTGGCTAGGGCATCCGTCAACCCTTGGTAAGGTTAAGTAGGTAGTTAGTTAGCATCATAGTGTATTTTTGTTTATTTTTATTCTTCATATTTTACCCCGCAATTTCCCTGGTCTCCTTCAAGCCCTCCCCTGCAATTGGGACCAAGATTGCGGGTTATAGGGGTCGAATCGTGGGTCATACTCATTGAATTTGAATAGCAGAGGGTGAGAGGAATCCATCGATACCAGTATTGTGGTATTTATCAGCGTGGTATTGATTTATTCTGAATATTTACCTCAGGCATTTCCCGGCGGACTTTGAAAGGGATAACGGGCCACCACGCCCAAAGATACGCCAATGCGATTTACTTTTATTTTTCTAAAAACTTTCTTTTATGCTGTACAGTTTGGTGACTTCCGTGTTCCTCGCTCACAATGACATAAAAGCAGAACCAATTTGTGACGTCAAT
>BOPN01003334.1:156188-158688 GCA_017312705.2 Penaeus japonicus | reverse complement strand
ATATATTATATATATATATATATATATATATATATATATATATATATATATATATATATATATATATATATATATACATGTACATATACATGTATATGTATACATTATATATATATATATATATATATATATATATATATATATATATATATATATATATATATATATATATATATATATATATATATATATATATATATATATATATATATATATATACATATATATATATATATATATATATATATATATATATATATATATATATATATATATATATATATATATATATATATACATATATATATATACATACATATATATATATATATATATATATATATATATATATATATATATATATATATATATATATATATATATATATAAAGGCCTTCTATCTTTTAACTCCCTCTCCTCTCTCTATCTCTCTCTTTCTTTCTCACTCTATTTCTTCGTCAGTCTGTCTGTTTGTCTGACTCAATCTCTATCTCACCTCGTGTCTTTCCTCTCTCTCTCTCTCTCTCTCTCTCTCTCTCTCTCCCCTCTCTCTATCTCTCTTCTCTCTCCCCTACCTACCTTCAACCTTTCTATCTCCATCTCTATTTGTCTCCTATCTTTTTCTCTCTCATTCTCTTCCCTTCTTCCTTTCTTCCTCAATCCTTATCACCAATTCTGAAAGAGAAGGAAAGGTAAACAAGACCTTAAAATAACTCAATACAAAGGACACCTCATTCCAGGCCTTAACATTGCAATATATTTTCTTAGTGGGTACGACAGCATGCTTGTGTGCGAAGGATTATTTTTTGTATTGCGGAAGGGGGGGGGGGGGAGAGAAGGGCGTAGAGAATGGTAAGAAAGAAAGAACTGGAAAGGAATTAGAAGTTAACGAAAGAGGGTGAAAGAAGTGATAGTGGACAAATGAGGAACAGCGATAGATAACCATAGAGAAATGTATAGATAAAGAGGCAAGGAGATAGACAAGTAGGTTAAGCGGAGAAATAACGAAGATGCGAAGATGAGAAAATCGAAAGAGAGAGAGAGGGAGAGAGAGAGAGAGAGAGAGAGAGAGAGAGAGAGAGAGAGAGAGAGAGAGAGAGAGAGAGAGAGAGAGGAGAGAAGTGTATTTGTGTGTGTGTGTGTTAAGGGGGGGAGGGGAGGATGCAGCAGATTCCATAAAATCGTATCAAAAGTAAAAGAAAATCGCAAAATCCTTTTTAAGTAATACCATGGAATAGAGTTCTAGAATTCTTCCAAATCCTGCTATTCTCATGTTAGCTTCGTTTATCATTTATCATCTCTCGCTCCACTTCTCCCTTTTACTTGAAGCGAAAGAATTTGACATTGACAAAGGGATAACTTGATTTTGCATTAATTATCGTTGTAATGACAACTCATAATAATGAAATTAGAATAACAAAAATGATAACGATAATACGAAATTATATAAGCAAAGACTGGTCATATATTGCAAAAACAAACATAAAAAGATGATTATGAATGAAGTAAGGATAAAAAAGTGTTCATTTGCAGTAACAAAAGAAATAAGGACAATTACGATAAAAATGATGATAACTACGATGAATATGATTTAAAAAATAATAATAGGAGTAATAATAGGAGTAATAATAGGAGTACTAAGGATAATAAAAGTAATCATAATGATAACAATAACAATGATAATGATAATACTAATAGTACCAATAAAAAAACAACTACAAAAAAACGACTGGGATAAGAGAACAAATAAAAATATTGGTGATGATGATAATTATAATAAGGGTGATTAGAATAATGATATTAATGATAATAGCAATGATAATGATATTGCTAACAATGATATTGAAAATAACAATAGTAATGGTGTTAATGATAGTCATGATCATTATGATCATAATGATAGTAATAATAATGATAATAACAATATTTTCAATAAGAAAATAAATGATGAAAATAATGAAAATAAGGCTGAAAATAATGACAATATTAATGATTAAGATACGAATAATAGTGTTAATAGTAATAACAATTATCATAATAATGATGATAATGATATTAGTGACAGTAATAATAATTATAACAATAATGATAATGATAATGAAAATAGTTATTATAATGATAATAATAATGAAAAGATAATAATGATTATAATGACAATGGTGATAAGAATGGTAATAATGATAAAAACTAAAATATTGATAATATTGATGATGATAATAATGATAATGATAATAGTAATAATGATGATGATGATAATAATCGAAATGATAATGGTGATAATTTTACTAGCAATAATACCAATGACGATAATAATAAATGTAATGATAATAATAATTATGATAATAATAATGATCATAACAATAATACGAATGCTAATAATGATAATGATGATAATGATTATAATAGTAATAATGATAATATGAATAATAATTGATCATGGTGATTGATTATACTAATAATGATGACGACAATGACAAGATTAATAACAATAAAAATAGTG
>BOPN01003334.1:138688-143688 GCA_017312705.2 Penaeus japonicus | reverse complement strand
GAAACACGCAAAAAAAAAAAATAATAATAACATCAAGGAAAAACACGAATTGAAGAAAGAAAGCGAAACACGAAAACAAAAAAGCAACAGCATCAGTAACATCGTTAACCAAACCATCAATGTTTCCATAAAACTCTTTATAGACCTCATCAAAGATTCAAATTTCCCATATAATCCTCCCCGATCCCTCTAAAGGCCATTCCGATAGTACAACTCGAACTCTATAGAACTATGGTCCATCGCGCTCAATGAGGTTCGATCGTTTATACTATTCAAACGTTTATAATATCGCTGGGTGGTGACGTCATGCTTCGTTGGTCGTGTGGCTGGAAGGTAATGGCGACATGGGCGGGAATTTTAATGGATTTCTCTCTCCCTCTCTCTCTTTCTGTCTCTCTCTACCTTTCTCTTTCTTTCTTTCTTTCTTTCTCTCTCTGTCTCTCTTTCTATCTCTGTATATTTCTCTTTCTTTCCTTCTTTCTTTCTCTGTCTCTCTTTCTGTCTCTCTCTACCTTTCTCTTTCTTTCTTTCTTTCTTTCTTTCTGTCTCTCTCTTTCTGTCTCTCTCTACCTTTCTCTTTCTTTCCTTCTTTCTTTCTTTCTCTGTCTCTCTTTCTGTCTCTCTCTACCTTTCTCTTTCTTTCTTTCTTTCTTTCTTTCTCTGTCTCTCTTTCTGTCTCTCTCTACCTCTCTCTTTCTTTCCTTCTTTCTTTCTCTGTCTCTCTTTCTGTCTCTCTCTACCTTTCTCTTTCTTTCTTTCTTTCTTTCTTTCTGTCTCTCTCTACCTTTCTGTCTCTCTCTACCTTTCTCTCTCTCTCTCTCTCTCTCTCTCTCTCTCTCTCTCTCTCTCTCTCTCTCTCTCAGTCTCTCTCCCTCCTCACCCGCCCCTCTTTCTCTCCGTCCCTATCTTTTTATTTATCTATCTTACTTTCTGTTTGTTTTTCCGTCTTTCTTTTTTGTTGATGTTTATTTGTAGTAACGTTAGCGCAGAAGAAGGAAGCTTGAAAAAGAAAAAAATATGGAGATGATGGTGCTGATAAAAACAATATGATAAAGTAGAAGAAACAGGAGAAACAAAAAAACAAAATAAAAAAGTAGAAGAATATGAACCGAAAGAAAAAAAGGTAGCAGAAATGAAAAAAAAAAGTCCCTATGGTACGAAGGAAACGAAAAAAGAAAAGAATGTTACTGATAGATGAAGAAATTAAAAAATAAATCAATCTGAAATCTTAAAAAGATAAAATCTTAAATAGATTGATAGATTTAAATCTTAATGGAATAAAAAATTCAATCAATCAAAGAAGAAGAAAAAAAAAAAAAAAACAAAAAAAACAGACAGGCATTTAAAAGATACAATTGAGAGGAAAAGCAAAAAAAAAAAAAAAAAAAAAAAAAAAAAAAAAAAAAAAAAAAAAAAAAAAAAAAAAAAAAAAAAAAAAAAAAAAAAAAAAAAAAAAGGTAGAAGAAGAATAGAAAAAAAAAGAAAAAAGAAAGGAAGAAGAAAGAGAAAAATAGGAAACATAAAGAAGAGGAACAAGAAGAAAAGAAGCGAAACAAGATAAAGAAAGAAACAAAAGCAAGGTCCCAAAGCTACGCAAGAGAAGAAGAAGAAAAAAAAAAAAAGAAAAAAAGAAAGGAAGAAGAAAGAGAAAAAATATAAAACAAGAAGAAAAGAAGAGAAACAAGATAAAGAAAGAAACAAAAACAAAGGTCCCAAAGCTACGCAAGAGAAGAAGAAGAAGAAGAAGAAAAACAAGAAGAGCGAGCCTCCCTTTCCCCTCGCCTCTTTCCCCTCGCTTCCCCTCAGGCCGGTGTAACTACGGGATCATCCTGAGGGAAAAGAGCCAGTAATCAACAAGTTCCCGGCGGAGTCAGGTGTGCCAGCCAGTGCCAATGCCGGCCGGGCGCTCACCTGGGAGGGTACGGGGCGCTGAGGCACTGGGAGTCCATGGGCGGGATTGGCTGTGTGTGTGTGTGTGTGTGTGTGTGTTTGTGTGTGTGTGTGTGTGTGTGTGTTTGTGTGTGTGTGTGTGTGTGTGTGTGTGTGTGTTTGTTTGTGTGTGTGTGTGTGTGTGTGTGTGTGTGTGTGTGTGTGTGTTTCCAGGAGGTCTAAATATATATGGTCAGTTGGATATGTATGTAACTATACATATCATTACTCCTATATGGATGGAGGGACACACAGACTTACATAATGGCAGACGTGGGGGAATGAATACATACTACCCTTGGTTACACACACAAACAAACACACCGAAAATTCGATGAAATATAAATAAACACACGCCTCCACTTCCACACCTCCCCCCCCCCCTTCCTTTTCCCATCTCTCCCGACCAGCTCTTACCTTCCCTACTCCCCTTCCCTTCCCCCCCTCTCATCTCTCTCCCCACCCCGTCCCATCCCTCCTTCCCCTTCCCCCTTTCCCCTCCCCTATTCCCTTTCCCTTCCCCTTCCTTCTTCCCTTCATCCTCTACCCTCCCTCTTCCCCTTCTCCACCTCCTCCTCCCCTTTCTCTTTCCCCTTCCTCTTTCCCTTTCCCCTTTACCCTTCCCCCTCCTCCTTCCCTTCCTCTTTCCCCTTCCCCTTTACCCTTCCCCCTCCTCCTCCCCTTCCTCTTTCCCCTTCCCTTTTACCCTTCCCCCTCCCCATCCCCCTTCCCCTTTCCCCTTCCCCCCCTTCCCCCTCCCCCTTTCCCTCGGGATTTTCATCATTAACATTTTATCAACGGGAGAGGAAGATGCTCTGATGATGCAGCTTCTCGGCGCTTGGGAGTCGGGACGAATAACACATAAAGACCATTCCAGGAGTAAGTCATTAAGGAGGAAGGGACGATGATGAGGATGAGGGTGAGGAGGAGGAGGAGGAGGAAGGGGAAGAGGAGGAATGAAGAGAAACGAGGAGGGAGATGATGACGATGATGAGGGGGTGGGGGGAAGGGGGGATGAGGAGTAAGGAGGAAGAAGATGATGACGGTGATGAGGGAGGGGGGGGGGGGAGGATGAATGAGGAGAAAGGAGGAGGATGAGGATGACGATGAGGAGAAGGAGGGGGGAGAGAAGAAATGAAGAGGGAGGACGAGGAAGGGGAAGAGGATAAATAAGGAGAAAGGATGATGATGATGATAAAGATGATGAGGATAAGGACGAGGAGGAGGAAGAATAGAAAGGAAGAGGAGACGAGGAGGACGGAGAGAAGGAGAGAAGAAATATGAATGTTTAGCCGGAGGAAAAAGAGGTAAAGGAGAAAGAATGAGAAGGAGGGAAGAAAGAAAAGGAGGACGAGGATGAAAGAGGAAGGAAGAAGAAAATGAAGTGAAGGAGTTGAAAGAGGGAGAGGAAAAAGAGGATGAATATGATGAGGAGGGTGAAGAAGAAGAGGGGAAGGGGGATAAAAAGGGGAAAGAAGAGGAGAAGAAAGGAAGAAGAGGAGAAGGAGGAATAGGAGAAAGTAGAAAAAAATTAAAAAAGAGAGAAAGAGGGGAAGAAAATAAAAAAAGGAAGAGGAGTAAGAAGAAGAGAAGAAGAAGGAGGAGGAGGAGATGAACAAAAATAATAATAATGATAATAAAGTAGGAAAGTGGACGAAGAATGATAATAATAATGGCAATGATTCGAAAATACCGAAGATTAAAATCATGGTATAATGATAGTGACGAGAAATGGCTACAAGAACATGGTTCATGGTAGTGATGCTGCTCCGTTGATAACGATGAGAAGGAAGAAGGAAATAGTGATGATGTGGAGGAGTGGAGGAATGGAAGGAAAGACGAG
The DNA here is from genome assembly GCA_017312705.2 of Penaeus japonicus. Classification (NCBI taxonomy): domain Eukaryota; kingdom Metazoa; phylum Arthropoda; class Malacostraca; order Decapoda; family Penaeidae; genus Penaeus; species Penaeus japonicus. The sequence continues at coordinate 139,916 of BOPN01003334.1, read as the reverse complement.
AAAACGGAAATGGAACAGTAAGATAAAAAGAAAGTCCTAAAATAGGGGAGGGGGGGGGGGGATACGAGGGGAAAAAATTATAGAGGCAGATAGTAAGATGAAAACAATGGAAAGAATATGATATTGAGAAAAGATTCAGAGATTAATTGATTAAATATAAGCAGACAGACGTTAGGAAAAATGAAATGGAATGGAAAAACAAACAAACAAAAAATTGATGGAACCTGTGATATGACAGATATAAATTTCTAAAAACAGTAAAACACACAAAAAAACAAAACACTAAAAAAAAGAAGAGAAAGGAGAAGAATAAAAGGAAAAAAGAAGGAGAAAAGAATAAAGATAATTAGAAAAACGAGAAGAAAGAGAAAATAAATATTAATAACATAAAAGATAAAAAAACACCCCAACCATAAACCAGCATAAACTAGTACGCGCCAGCAGAGCACAACAAACAAACAAACAAACAGAGGACCACGGCTGATGATCAAAGAGACGATTCCTACCCCTCCCCCCCCCCTCCGGCTCCCCTTCTACACTCCCCTGCAGACCTCCCTCCCCCATTGTCCATCCCCTCTCCCTCCCTTGCTGTATCCTCCTTCCTCCCTTCTCCCATCCCCCCTTTCCCCATACATACCCTATCCTCCCCTTCATCGACCCTCCCCCCTATCTCTCCCCTCTCTCCCTCCCCAACCCCCGGCTATGCATCCCCTCCTTCGCCCTCTCCAGTCTCCTCCCCCTCCTATACCCCCACCGTATCTCCCTTGCACCCCCCCCCCTCATCGCCCTCTCCCTTAACCTCTCCCCTCCCACTCTCCCCAAAGACCCCATCCTCTTCTCCCCCCTCCCCTAGATATCCCCTCTACACCCCCCCCCCCCCTTTACATCCTCGCACACCGCTCCTCCCTTCCTCCCCCCTCCTCCCCTAGATATCCCCTTCTATACCCCCCTTTACATCCTCGCACCCTCTTCTCACCCCTCCCCTAGGATATCCCCTTCATCCCCCCCTTTACATCCTCGCACTCTCTTCCTCCTCTCACCCTCCCCTAGATATCCCTCTAACCCCCCCCCCCATTACATCCTCGCACCCCGCTCCCCTCCTCCCCTCACCCTCTCCCTCCCCCCCTCACCGCATACCATAGGTCGAGGCAAGCGGCATTACGACACGCCGGGGCTTGGGGGACGCGCCCGCGATTACTGGATCCAGGGTAGAAAGAAATAATGAGAG
>BOPN01003334.1:91188-96188 GCA_017312705.2 Penaeus japonicus | reverse complement strand
ATGATAATGATAATGATGATAGTAATGATGAGGATGATAATGATAATGATAGTAAAAAGTTATCTTTAATATGATAATGATAACAATGTTAAATATTATGATTATTTTCATTTTCTTTATCGTCATGATTGCTACCAATACTATTTTTATTGTAAAAATCATAATCATTATCAACATTGTTGTTGTCATTATCATCATCGTTATTATCCTTTTATCATCTTTATTATCATTATTATTTTCATTGTTGTTTTCATTATCATCATTATTGTTATTGTCATCATTATAATCATCATTACTATTATTATCATCATTATCATTATCATAACTATTGATATTACTATCATAATTACTGACATTGTTATATTATCATTATAATTACCATAATAATGATTAATACTGTTATAACTTTAATCTACTTGTTATTCTATAATTGCTATCCTGAACACATTCGATATCATTGGTATCATTTCTAATATCATTATCACCTTTATCACTATTGTTATTTTAATTTATCATCATCAATATTGTTATTATCTTAAGCTTTATTATCGTTACTATCATTACTGTTATTATCATCAATATCATTATTATTATTATTGTTATTCATATTATTTCTATCATTATTATCATCAAATTTATCATTATCATTGTTTAATACTATTATTGTTATTGTCATGAACTTTATCATTGTTTTTATTGATGTTATCCTTATAATATTTGATATCATATTTTCAACTTTGTTATTATCCTATTCATCATTGCTTTTATTATGATTATTACTATCATCATTACCCTTACCGCCATTTCTTAACATTGTTCATTTCAATATCAATCATAATCATTCTCATTCCTTCTTTATCATCCTTCATTCATTATTTATTATCTTTCTTTTTTGATAAATACAAACATTATCTTTCACAATCCCAATTCCTGCTATGTTGATATAGTGTCACTTTTTCGTCCAGATTAATTGATGATGTTGCATGGTGGCAATCATAACAAAGAAAAAATATATCAGATCTTTCTCACACTCAATGGGGGGACATACATGTGAGTGCTTGCGTTTGTGCGTGTGTGTGTGTGTGTGTTTGTATGTGTGTGTACTTATGTGTGTGACTGTTTGTTTGTTTGTGTTGTGTGTGTGTGTGTGCAGGTTGTGTTTGTGTGTGTATGTGTGAGTGTGTATGTGTGCACATGTGTGTAAGTACAAGCGCTAACCTCTCCCTCACTCTCCCTTTCTCTTTCCCTTCCCCCCCCCCCCTTATTTCCTCCCTCAACGTCCGCTGACAGTTCTATGGTGTGTGAAGGTTTGGGATTTTCAATCAACTTTAGAAGATTTTACACTCCATTCCCAGGTTGGAGAGTATACTCTGTGGAATTTCATTAGGGAAGGTTAGAACAGCATTAGAGGAGAGCAGGAGGAAAAGTGGAGGAAAAGTAGTTCTAATTACGACGGACATTACATGCACTTCAGGGATAAAAGAATGATGCGGAAAATCAAGACAAGAAGAAAGACGGGATGTAGAGGGGGGTAGGGGTGGGGGGAAAGGGAAAAAAAGTCTGCAGTGTCAGAAGTTCTGTGGAAGTTTTATAAAATATCGGAGAGTTTGTTCAATCGCTAACCCCACGTACTGGTGTACACACATGCACGCACATACACACACACACACACACAGACACCACACATACATATCCTCTAACACATACACATCTAATACTCACACAGCAATCCATCCCTCCACTCACGTATATCCCCTCACACACACACACATACACACACACACACAGACACACACACACACACACACACACACACACACACACAAACATTCATCAAGATTAATTGGTCTAGATATGCCCATATCTCCGTTTCTATGAGCACCAATGTAGTTACCTGTGTTTATGTGCTGCTGTTCCTGTGACTGGGGGTGTGGAGCCCCATATCTCTGCCGGAGGATCACCGTCGCGGGCGGGTTAATAAGGGCGTTTATAGTCTCGGAGGAAATGGTTTATGAGCTTTAATAGACAGCGAATTGTACTGATACACTGTATCATTGCACATTGTTCTATAACTGTGATGGGAGTATACTTACATACATACGTAAACATGTGCACACTCATGTAGACATCCATTGGTACGTGATCGTGTGCCTAAGCCTACGGTATATACATACACGTAAAGTGACATACACATACACACACACTTATACACATCAAGACAGACACCTGACTGTATTTAACACACGCACACACATACTTGCAAATACACAGACGCCCACATTTATGCACATTGAGGCAAACAAATAACTGTATCTAGAAACACCCATACGCGCGCGCACACACACACACACACACACACACAAACACACACACACACTAATATCTCATGCATATATAAGAGAAAAAGATACAATCCGTTGGTAATCAGCATGATGGAAAATATATGATTATACGTGTTTGACCTCTCTAATTCTTCCTCCTGTTAAAGCGACGCCAAACATAATTCCGTCACGACACACTCCTCGTTTCACGTCGTCTCTGTATCCATTGTCGTTATCAGTATCATTAATTGTCGTTCCTTCACCTAGTACCCTACTCACACCGCCAAATCCCTCCCTTCCACATTGGCCAATCCCTCCTCTGACGTAATCTCCTAAGTTCAAAACCTGCATTTTCATTGGCTATGTCTCCTCTGACGTCACACACCAAACAACATGACGTCAACCAGCGTCGAGGAGAAGCGCGGGTATATAATTCACGCCGGGCTAGCTAACGAGCCTCCCTCTCTGCTACAGCGAGTCTAACAACATGGAGGCCGAAATTATGCCCACGTGAAGATGATAGATGTTCATCGTGCTGCATCCTCGTCGTAGAATAAGGGGAGGGAAAGGGGGCCAAGGATTGGGGATACAGGATGGTCGGAGTACGTGATGGGATTGATAAGAGAGGAGATTAAGTGATAATGACGATAGATATGCAAAGGAAGTGAGAGACATCGAGATAAATGGAGAGAAAATCTGGGAGGGGTACAATAGGTAGCCATTTTGATGAGTAGATCCAACAAACAGAACTGCGATAAGGATTGAAATTTATAAAAGAAAAAATATATATCTAAAAAGATAAAGGCAGAAAAAGAACTACAGACAAAAGATAGAACAAACTATACATAGACTATAGAATGAGTTAGTCAAAAAAAGACAGAGCTGTGTGTATTGATCGAATGATTAAGACGCCAAGATTGATAAGTAGTTAATATACACACATATTGATGAATAAATCAAGAGAGAGAGAGCGAGAGAATGAAAGAGAATGAGAGAGAAAGAGACGCATTAAGAAAGAAAAGAAAAGAATGCGACAGCAACCGAACGGGCCATACATCTAAACCAAATAAAAAATAAACAAAAAGCTGCCGCCTCCTTTCCTTCTCCCCCCCCCCCCTCACCTCTTCTTCTCCCCCACCCAACCTCCCCTACCTCCCACTCGACCCCCACCCCATCCCACCCACTCTACCCCAACGAACATGCGAAAATAAGCGAAAGAAATAAAACTAGATAAATAAATAAAAGATAAACACAGGGAGACAGCAACGCGCGAAAACATCTTTCCTTCGTCCAATCAGAAGCGAGTCCAATGGCGGCGAAATTTTCAAAGTTGACCGTAAATTTTCGTCAGACAGAACTCATGAGGTGGGGGAAGGGAGGGAGGGGAGGGGAGGGAGGGGAGGGAGGGGAGGGAGGAGGGGGAGGAGAGAGAGAGGGAGGGGAGGAGAGAGAGGGGAGGAGAGAGAGGAGGGAGGAGGGGGAGGAGAGAGAGGAGAGGGAGGGGAGGCGAGAGAGGGGAGGAGAGAGAGGAGAGGGAGGGGAGGGAGGGGAGGCGAGAGAGGAGAGGGAGGGGAGGCGAGAGAGGAGAGGGCAGGAGAGGGAGTGTTACGGGGCAAGGGATGGAAGGAGGGAAGGGAGGGAGGGAAGGGAAGGAAGGGAAGGGAGGGAAGGAGGGAGGGAGGGAAGGAAGGAAGGAAATATGGAGTGAAAGAAAAGGAGGGAAAATGTGGGTGAGAGGGAGAGAAAGGATGAAGGGAGGAAGTGTGGAGTTCAAGGGAAGAAGTGTAGAGGGAAAGGGAAAGAGAGTGAGTGAGGGAGGAAGGGAGGGGAAAGAAGTGCAGGGAAAGAGAGTGATGGAGGGAGGAAGGAATGGAAAGAAGGAGCGTTATGGGGGAAAAGGATGAAGGAAAGGTATGAAGGGACATTTTGGGGATGAAAGGGTGAAGGAGAAATCGTGGAGGAAAAGGAAGGAAGGGACGGGGTGTTATGAGGATGGAAGAATGGGGAGTTGTGGCGAGGAGGAAAATACGAAAGGAAAGGTGGAAGAAAAAATGAAGAAAGAGGAGGATTGGAGAAGACAGGAAGAATGGGAAGGAAGAGATGAAAGAAAGATGAAGAAAACAGCAGGAAAAAGGGAATCATCAGAGGAAAAGGAAAAAATGAGAAATAAAGAAAGCGTGGAGGAAAGAATCAGGTACTCATGGTATGGATAAGGAAAGAAGGAAGGAGAGAAGAGGAGGAGGAGGAGGGAAGAGAGGTGGGGGATGGGTGATAGGGAGGGGGGGAGGGAGAAAATACTATCCTTATGTCAAACAATTTTCATCTCTCTGTAATTTCATGTCAGATTTTTCACTCCTGGTAATCGACAGGTAATTCATAACCCTGCTGGTAAATCCATAAAGCTTTTTTTTTTTCCTTTTTTTTTCACAGGGACATTGTATCAGCGGCTTTTCTATCAACAGCTCCATTGTCTCTCAAGCTGTAATGGTTTTGGATTTTTTTTTTTTTTTTTTTTACATCTTGGTGTTATTTCTCTTCTCTTCTCTTCTCTCTCTCTCTCTCTCTCTCTCTCTCTCTCTCTCTCTCTCTCTCTCTCTCTCTCTCTCTCTCTCTCTTTCTCTCCCTCCCTTCCCCCTCCCCTCTCTCTCTCTTTCTCTCCCTCCCTTCCCCCTTCCCTCT
>BOPN01003334.1:75000-76289 GCA_017312705.2 Penaeus japonicus | reverse complement strand
AAGGAGAGAGATAAACAGGCAAACAGAGAGAGAAAGAGATAAATAAACAGGCAAACAGAGAGAGAGAGAGAGAGAGAGAGAGATAGCGTAGTATGTCACTCTTTCACTTTTGGTTCCAGGACCGTGCCTGTGTGTTCGTTCCAGCACCCGATAATAAGAAGGCCTTCATTCTCCCAAGCAAATTTCCTTGGTTTTCTTACTCTGCATATCCACTTCAGAAAATATTTGTATAAAACGCCTTGTTCTAGTTCTTTAGTTTGTTCTTTCATTTTAGAGTTTTACATTTTCGTTTCTTAAATATTGAAATGGGAATATATTGTACTTTTATCGTGTGATTATACTGCATAACCATTGCCAGTACCTTTTTTTTTTTCTTCTTCTTTTTTTTCTTTCTTTCTTATATGAAGCCATAGAGAAGACTGGAAAAGCATTGATGCAACTCTGTGTCGCTCCGTGTAATGCTCTAAAGAGAGGCGTAGGAATACTTGTAAATCCTTAAGCCATGTTATAAGTGGAGAGGATTACACAATGTCTTAAAGTCTTAAAATCATATAAATGTTGTGAATGAAAGGACTGATATCAGATTTACTTATTTATTCCCCGTCCTACGAGTTCCGTAGGTGAGCAGACCCCTTGAAGATGAGAGTGAGAGTAAGAGAGAGATAAATGAATATGTAGAGAGAGATAGAGAGACGGAGAGTAAGAGATCATTCCCCTCTCTCCCACAAATATCACGGGTATTACAAGCTGGAAGAAAGTAGCCGTTATAGCCAAGCTAGCCCGGGCGCCAGGCGAGAAAAATGGCGACTTGACATCCACACTGCATACGAATCACTGTTTTCCCCCAAGACATGAGGAGAAGCGCGTTCAGAGTTATTTCCCCTTCCCTTCCCATCCCCTCATTCCTTGCCCATCCCCTCCGCCCCTCTCCCCCCTCTTGTGCCCTCCTTTCCCCTCTTTTTCCTTCTCTAATTTTCTTCTTCCTTTCTTCTTTCCCTCTCCTGTCCTACCCTTTTTAATACCCTTCATTTTGTTCCTCTTCTTCTTTTTCGTATTACTATCTTAATTTCCCCTTTGTCTAATTCTCCCCGCCTCCCACACCCAATCCTTACCTTATTAGTTTTATCTCCCCTTTCACCTTTTCTTTTCGTAAGCATATTCTCAACCCCGCCCCCCCCCCCCATTCTGAAAAAATAGCAAATTTCTTTCTCTCATTTCCTCCAACCTCCCTCTTTCCCCCTCTTCCCTCCTCTAACACCCCTCTCCTCCCCTCTTCCCCCTTCCCCCTT
>BOPN01003334.1:60000-62500 GCA_017312705.2 Penaeus japonicus | reverse complement strand
CAGCTCCTCACACCACCAGTAGGACATGTAAGTACATCATGAAGAAACCTTTGAAAAAGCGAAATAAAAAATAGATAATTAGAAAAAAATATAAAATCAAAATATCACTTGGAAAATGTTAGAAAGTTAGTGGACATGAGAGGGTCTCATTAGCGTTTTCATGAGGATGCTTCAAGCTCTGTGATTGGCTGTCTTAATCACGTGACCCCTTTTCGTCACGCACTCTTATGTGTGTGAGGACGTCCGAGCGCACGCGCGCGCGCACGTGTGTGTGTGTATGTGTGTGTGAGTGTATTTGTGTATGTGTTTGTATTTCTTTATTTCTCGTTTTTTGTGTATGTGTTTGCATTTTTTTGTGAGTGTGTATGCATTTGTGTTTCTTACCATCATAATCATTATCATTATGATTATTATTATTATTATTATTATTATTATTATTATTATTATTGTTATTATTATTATCATTATTATTATTATTGTCATTATTATTATTATTATTATTATTATTATTATTATTATTATTATTATCATTATTATTATTATTATTATTATTATTATTATTATTATTATTATTATTATCATTATCATCATTATTATTATTTCTATTACTATCATTATTATCATCCTCATTATTATGTTTTTGGGGAGTGTGTTTGTGCATGTATGTTTGTGTATGTACCTGTGCCACACCAGCCCTTCCCATCAACCCCCCCCCCCATCCTCCCATCTCTCCCTCCCCCTGCATCCCCCCCATCCCTCCAATCCCACCTCCTCCTAGCAGCATCTTCAACCTCTCCCCTCCCCCTTCCCACTCCACCATCCCACCGCATACCATCCCACCCCACCCACCCTGCCCCTCCCTCCACCCATCCTCCACCCACCCTGCCCCTCCCTCCACCCACCCTCCACCCACCCTCCACCCAACAGTTTCCTCATCCTCCTTGAAGTCGTTCATAGTCAGGCATCATGAATCTGCATGACATCTTTATCCGCGAGCTCAGGTGATGGCGCCTCGTCCCCGCTAACAAGGTGGGCGCAGGTGGGCTGTCTCTGCCCCACCCCTCCCCTCCCCTCCCCACCCCTCCCCTCCCCCTGCCTCTCCCCTTCTCAGGATGTTTTCGAAGGCGAAAAAGAAGAGAGGGAGGTAGAAATAACGGGCGAGAGGAGGAGGAAGAGGAGGAGGAGGAGGAAGAGAAGGAGGAGGAGGAGATGGAGGAGATGGAGGAGGAGGAGGAGGAGGAAGAGGAGGAGGAGGAGGAGGAGGAGGAGGAGGAGGAGGAGGAGGAGGTGGAGGAGGAGGAGGAGGGGGAGGAGGAGGGTAGGATAGGAGGTAGGTTGGAAGGGTAGGAGAGGGGTGGAAGAGGGGTCAGGTGGGAGGGGGAGGAGAGAGATGGAAGAGAAGGAGGATAGGAGGGAGGAGGGGGGAGGGAGGAATGAAAGAGGAAGTAGATGAGAGGGGAAGGTACATCGAAGGAGGAAGATAGGAATGAGGTAAATAGGAAGAGGATTACGAAGAAGGAGGTAGGAAAGAATGGAACTATAACAACTCGTTAAGAGCGAGCAAACGGAGAAAGAAACGAAGTAGAAATAATAAAAAAAAAGAAAAAAGGAGACAAGCAAGTCAAAAAAAGTAAGAAAGAGATCAGGGTAAGATAAACGGAGAGGAAGTATCAGAGTAAAGAAAGGGGCGTCTGAAAATTATAAATATGAAGATGAACCAAAAAGAAAAGTAAAAAAAAAGAAAAAGAAAAAGAGAAAGATAGAAAAAAAGAAAGAAATCAAATACAAGATGAATAAAGAAAATAAGGTGAATAGAATACCCCAATTGGCAACCAAGAGGTCTAACAAACTCCACATAACAACAAAGTGAAAAGGATTTTGTTTACCAAGAATAGGACAAAAGAAAGAGAAAAGGAAAACAGTCGCATTGAAGAGAAGATAACTAATGACAGTATAATTAATGACCAGGTTAATGCAGTAATTACAATACTGATTCTGATGATGATGTGCTACAAATGATAAGGATGAAATGATAAGATAATACTAATCAAGGCAATAATGATGATATTGATGATAATCACAATGATAATGATGATAATGATAATGATAATGATCGATATTGGTAATGGTAATAAAAAGGATGGTCCTAGTATTAATGATGATAATGATAATAATAGTCAAAGTAATAATGCTAATATAGAAATTAACAATGATGATGGAAATTATGATAATGATCATGGTAATAACAATTATAATATTAATGATGATTGTGAAAATAATAATAATAATATAATGATATTAATAAAATAATGATAATTGTGACAATAATGATGACATTGATATTCATGATTATATTGATAATGTTAATAAAAATGACTATGATAATAATGATCCTGACGACAATTACAATGATGATAATGATGATAACAATGGTAATAATAATGATAATAAGAATAATGAGAACTATAATGATATTAGAAATAAAAATAATGAATATTAG
>BOPN01003334.1:50000-52500 GCA_017312705.2 Penaeus japonicus | reverse complement strand
TCGGATAGAGAGGAAGAGGGGCGGTTGGAGAGGAGGAGAGACAGACAAGGGCAAGAGGAGAGGAGGAGGAGGAGGAGGGAGGGAAGAGAAGGAATATCGATGAGGAAGATAGGGAAGATCAGAGGATAAGAAACGAAAAATAGATGAAGGAGGGAGGGATAGAAAGTGAGAGATGTAAAGGTATATATACACAGGCATATTGAAAGATAGATCGATCGATAGATATATAGATATGTAGACGCACACACACACACACACGCACACACACACACACACACACATACACACACACACACACACACACACACACACACACACACACACACACACACATATATATATAGATAGATAGATAGATAGATAGATAGATAGAAAGAGAGAGAGAGAGAGAGAGAGAGAGAGAGAGAGAGAGAGAGAGAGAGAGAGAGAGAGAGAGAGAGAGAGAGAGAGAGAGAGAGAGAGAGAGAGAGAGAGAGAGAGAGAGAGAGAGAGAGAGAGAGAGAGAGAGAGAGAGAGAGAGAGAGAGAGAGAGAGAAAGAAAGAGAGAAAGAGAGAGAAAGACAGATATAGATAGATAAATAGACAGATAAATGGATAGATAGATAGATAGATAGATAGAAAGAGAGAAAGAGAGAAAGAGAGAGAGAGACAGAGAGAGAGAGAGAGACAGAGAAAGAGACAGAGAGAGAGAGACAGAGAGAGAGACAGAGAGAGGAAGAGACATAGAGAGAGATAGAGAGGGAGAATAAAAGAAAGATTAAAGGAAGGAGAGAGAGACGGAGAGCCAAAGAAATGAACAAAAGTGTCACATTGGAAACGGTTAAAGGGATTAATTATGAACTAAACGGATATACAAATATTGCCCTTGCCCATTTCCCTCCCTCTCTCTCTCTCTCGCTTTAAATTCTCCCTCTCCCTCTCTCTCTCTCTCTCTCTCTCATTCTGTCTCCCCCCCCCCTCCCTCTCTCTATCTATCTTTCTCTCATTAAACCTCCTTCTCTCCCACCCTCCCTCCCTCCCTCTCTCTCCCTTCTTTTCTCTCTCTCTCTCTCTAATTCTCCCTCCCCTCCCTCTCTTTCTCTCCCTCCCTCCCTCACCCTCCTCTCTCATTTTCCCTCCATTACTCCCTTCTTCTCACTTCTCTCAAACCCTTCCCCTTCCCGCCCTCCCCCGCCCCTCTCTCTCTCTCTCTCAGACTCTCTCCCTCCTTCTTTCTTATTTTCCCTCCTCCCCCCTTCCTCTCTCTATCTCTCTATCTCTCTCATTCTCCTCCCCTCCTTCTCTCCCTCCCTCTCACTCTCGTTCTCCCTTTCTTACTCTCTAAGTCCCTCCCCCTCTCTACCTCTCTCTCACTCTCTCTCTTTCACTAAATAATATGATATAAAAGTCCTCCCAATTTTCCCGGTAAGTAAATGACAATCCAGATTTTTTTCCCAAGCCGCAAATATGTATATATTTTTTCCCCGATTCAAATACAAACTCACGTGCAACTACCCCCCCCCCCCCCCCGCAATGCCCTATCCCTGCTCCCTCCTCCCCCGCTAATACCCCACCTCAGCCTAAGTACACTCCCCACCCCCATCTTTTCCCTGTTTCCTCTGCCCTCTACCAAGCCCCTCCCTCCCGTTCTAGCCTAAACATAGACCTCCCCCACCCCTTTTCCCTGTGTCCCCCCACCCCCTTCATCCCTTATCCTCCCATCCTATCCTAACCCCCCCCCCCCTCTCCCATCTCCTCCTCCTCCACCCCTCCCCATACCCCCTTCCCTGGGGCTAGCAGACCAACACGCACATAAACACGCACGTACACACACAAACACACCGGTACGTGATCGCTTTGGCAATACAGAAAGGCTTTATGAAATGGAAATCTGTACTGAGGTACCAATGACTATTTTGACGTAAGTTATTCATGATTTCGAATTTGGGTTGTCTGGTTTGAAGTCGTGATATTGGCTTGCCTTGTATGCATATTGAGCTCTGGGAGGAAGGGGGGGAAGGGGAAGGGGAAGGGGAAGGGGAAGGGGAAGGGGAAGGGGAAGGGGAAGGGGAAGGGGAAGGGGAAGGGGAAGGGGAAGGGGAAGGGGAAGGGGAAGGGGAAGGGGAAGGGGAAGGGGAAGGGGAAGGGGAAGGGGAAGGGGAGAGGGAAGGTGAAGGGGAAAGGGACGGGCTATGAGGAGAGGGAAAGGGAAGGGGTAGAGGAAGGGTAAGGGGTACGGTAGGGGGTAATGGGGCGATTCTGACATCATAATCTGAGAACGATTTTGAAATTGCATGACCGGTGTGTGTGCTTTCGGTCGGCTTTTCGAAAGTGATCTTTCAACAAGAGTAAGAAAGAAAAGAAAAAATAATAAATAAGTGACTACCAAAAAAATATCCTGTTTTCGGTGATGATAAAAAAAAAATATAAGGAAGTCATTGTCATGAGAAACTGTTAAGGGCAAATCACTCTTTTTCCTATGCGTGTGTGTAGAAAGAGATAAAGAGATAAATAGGGAGAG
>BOPN01003334.1:42500-45000 GCA_017312705.2 Penaeus japonicus | reverse complement strand
TATATATATATATATATATATATACATATATATATATATAATCCACAACAGACAATAACAAAAAAAACATCGAATGTCTTCCCACAGAACCACAGACTAAGAAGAAAATCAAAGGAGAAAGAGAGGAATAATTAAAAAAGAAGAAGAAAACAAAAAACAAAAAAAAAACGAAAGGCTGATTGTAATCATCACAGAAAAGAAAAATGCAGCAGAAGCGACATTAGCGAAAGAAATCGTTGTATAATGAAGAAATCGGACACGAAAAATCGCCCCAAATTACTGTAATATCACGGTCCCCTCCCCTCCCCTGCCCTTCCCTCCCCACCCGCGTTGCTGCTCCCTTCCCCCCTCCCAGTCGTATAGCAAGAGGTCAAGGGGGCAACGGGGGGGGGAAGGGAAAAGCGGGGGAAGAGGGGGGATAAAGGAAGGGGAATGAGGAAAAGTGAAAGCAGGAAGGGGGGGGGGTGAAGGAAGGGGAATGAGGTAAATTGAATGCAGGAAGGGGGGGGGGGTGAAGGAAAGGATATGAAGAAAAGTGAATGCAGGAAGGGGTGGGGGGGGGGGGGGGGAAGGGGTGATGAGAGTTAGGTAAAGGGACGGTGTGAGGGAAAGGGGGTTGGTAGAAGGGGGAAGAGGAGATATGAATGAGGGGAGGGGCGGGCTTTCAGGATGGGGATAATTGGGGAACCAGATGAAGGGAGAGAAAATGAGTGGAATGGAATAGGAGTGAAAGTGAAAGGGGAGAGAGAGTATTGAGGGAGAGAAAGTGAGGGGGAGCCAGATTCCCCTCCAGGGAAAATATCTGGAGGGGAATGAGGGAGGGAAAATCCAGGGAGATGTAGAACCAACGAGAGGACGGAGATGGGATGAGGGGAAAACATGATTCGGTTTATAAATAATTGTCGGCTCCTTCTTTTGTCTTCCAGGATTGCAAGAAATAGTTTATGGCCGCATAAATTATTCCCAAACGATTAATTCAGGCATAATTAATGGACGAAAGAATGGTCGTATTACCTTCCTTTCGCTCGGGCCAATAAATCAGTGTTTATCTGATCCTTGAATAAGGTGCGAGAGAGAGAGAGAGAGAGAGAGAGAGAGAGAGAGAGAGAGAGAGAGAGAGAGAGAGAGAGAGAGAGAGAGAGAGAGAGAGAGAGAGAGAGAGAGAGAAAGGGAAAAAGAAATGAAAGGAGAAAGAAAGAGAGAGGGAAAGGGAGAGAGAAATAAAAGGAGAAAGAAAGAAAGAGAGAGAGACAAACAGAGGGAGAAAGAGAGAGAGAAAAAAGGAGACAGAAAGATTTATTTATTTATATGTGTATATGTATACACACACACACACACACACACACAAAGAGAGAGAGAGAGAGAGAGAACGAAAGACACTATGAGGAAGGGAGAGAAAGAGAGTAAGCACAAATTCACCACCAGATCCGGGTGACACCCACATCTATATTCTCAAATACCGTTCCACACATCAACAGTGCACTGTTGGCCCTGTACCATTTGGTCGCTATAGAGGTGAAATTTACAATGACGAACGATACAGAATTAAGCGGGTCTAACGGAGATACTTCTGAATATGTTCATCCTATTCCTGTATGAAAAAGGACTTCTATTTCATATTCAAATTCTAGTTTTGTAGATGTTTGCATTTTACATACTAGGATAAGGGTAAAAAAAAAAAAAATCTTAATCATGCTCTTTTTGGCGTTTAAGAACAATTCGTAGGTTGTATGTCGAACCAGATCAAAGCGAAATATAAATATGTGCACCTAGGTAGGGAAGGGGAAAAAATATTTTCATTTTTTTTTATCTACCAATTCTTTTGTGAAATCAGACTATGGGAAAATTGTAGATGAAGTTAACATCACGCAATAAAAATGGTAATCAGGAATTGTGGTCACTCAGAGAGAGAGAGAGAGAGAGAGAGAGAGAGAGAGAGAGAGAGAGAGAGAGAGAGAGAGAGAGAGAGAGAGAGAGAGAGAGAGAGAGAGAGAGAGAGAGAGAGAGAGAGAGAGAGAGAGAGAGAGAGAGAGAGAGAGAGAGAGAGAGAGAGAGAGAGAGAGAGAGAGAGAGAGAGAGAATAATATATATATACAGATAGATAGATAGACAGATAGAGACTGTGAGAGAAGGAGAGAAAGAGAGAGATAGATAGAAACAGCGTTAGACAGAGTGAAAAATGAAAAGAGATTAGATTAGGTTAACCAAAGAGATGGATAGGTAAAGAAACCGACAGACAAGTAATTGTAAAGCAAAGCATACAATCAAGTAGATAATAAAGCAGATATTTGGAGATAGGGATAGAAAGGAGAGGAGTTGGGGGAGGGGGGGGGTGAGAGGACGTGTAATATCGAAGGAAGAATAGGTAATGGAGAAGAGGAAGTAAGAAATGGAAGACGTGTGGAGGGAGAGGAGGAGAAGCTGCACAACTGACACAGTCAATCTATGTTCACACTACCCAAAAAAGTGAACACAAAAGAGAAACAGCAACAATAGAACC
>BOPN01003334.1:22500-25000 GCA_017312705.2 Penaeus japonicus | reverse complement strand
AAGCCTAAAACAAATGCAAATCATCTTCCACGAAGCCAATTAGTATGCTTTAAAACAACACGAAGTCAGACTCGTAAAGTAAGACATTATCGTTGGAACTGTTGCGTTTTCCCCTAACAACATCGCCCGCCCAAATCTCGGACCCAACTCGCGAAGGAACTCGTCCGATTCCCCGTACGCGACCGCCGCCTGGACTTCCCTTCTCGCTCCCTGCCGCGACTCTCGGACCCATTCGAACGGAGATGAGATCCTATCTATCGGATTGAGAAGATCGAAAAATCGGATATTCGTGTGGATTCTCGCGCGATGACTGGCCGATAACCAGAGGTGATACGAGAGAAAACGGACCGAGTGCCGAGTCGCGGCCGAGGAACCGGACGGAAACGAAGTCTTGTAATCCAAACTCGACAGGGGAAAATCCGCGGCATTATTCGACTTATCTTGAGCGCGATGGGTCTAGGGGAAATTTACATAATTACCTGGGCTTGTGTCTCGTCCATGATTGCATACTAAATACCTCTTCCAACAGTGGCTGAATGGTTATTAAGAGACGCCTCCATAATTACTGCGGAGACCAATTATGCCAAGAAAATAAAAGAGAATGAGATGAGGCAAGACGTGGGAGGAAGAAAGGGGGGTGAGGGGGGGGGGATGGAGAGAGGAAGGATATTGGGGGGAGGGGGTGAGAGGGGAGGGAAGGGGGGGACGGGGGGGGGGAGGAAAGGGTTAGGACCGTTGGCTTGTGTGGACCAAAGGCTGGCACGCACATCCACACACTTTCACAGACGGGGCCACACATACACAACCATACACACATACGACAACAGCCACATCCACATATACACATGGATATACATAAACAAACACATAGTTAACTTTTCTATATGACGCAACAATTGATTCACGTGTTGTCACTGGCGCTACATGTTTTAGAAATCTGTGTCTGGCTTTTCTTTTCTTCTCTTTCTCTCTATCTATCAATTTCTTCATCACATCTTTCGCCCTGTCTCACTCTACTCTTTCTTTTTCTTTTTATCTCTCTTTCCCCTTCTCACTCCCTCCCACCTCTCCTCCTTCCTTCGCAAAAGCAACACCTCAGCGCGGAATAATGAACATAAACAAATACCAAAAAAGGAAACTCGCACCTAAAACGTGACCCAGTTTGACCTTGTCCAGAGGCTTAATCCGGGTTAACATTACGTAACCTTGTGTAGCGCTTGAAAGGATTATTTTCTAGGCGAACACTTTTGACTCCAACTTTTTATCTTTTGTTTTGCTATTTATTTGAAGACTTTTTGATCTTCCTTTTTTGTTTGTTTGTTTCTTTGTTTGTCTTTCGTATTTCCTTTCGCATTTCTCTATAAAGGACATTGATCTTTATCGTTGTGATTATGATTGATATTATTATTATTATTGTAATAGTTATAGTGAGGATGAGTATGATATTTTTTTTCATTGTAGTAGTTGTTATTACTTTTGTGGTTATCATCATTATCATCATCACTATCATTATCCATACAATAATTATTATTGTTATTATTAGCATTATTATCTTCATCCTTGTCTTCATTATCATTACTATCAATATTATTATCATTATCATTATCGTTCTTATTTTTATCATTGTAATTATTATTACCATTATCATCACTATTTATCTTATCATTATCATCATTAGGGACATTGTTGATTTATGATTACTATCATCATTAGCATTATATTTGTTATCTTTCTTACAAAAAAATATTCTTATTATTTGGAATATAACTACTGTTGTTATCATTATTACCATAATTTTCTAGTAATAATAGCATTGCCATTTTCACCGATATTATTATTAATCATCATCATCATCATCATCATCATCATCTTCATCCTCGTAATCAACATACATAATCATATTTTTTATTATTATGGTTATTATTGCTATTTTCATTACTATCATTTTTATGTCATCTATTGTTACCATCATTATCATTGGTATCACTATCATTATATCTTTATCAGTAATATTTTGATGATGACTACTATCATCATTATTGTTATTAATCTTATCATTATCATGATTATCATTACAATAATCATTTTCATCATTATTACTTTTTCACATGATAATGATAATGTTGATGATAATAACAATTGTAACAATAATGATATTGATAACAAAAATTATGATGTCAATAACGATGATAACAATAACAATAGCATAATGACAATGATAATAATGATTATAGTGATGATGATGATGATAACAATAATGATAATGATATTAATGATAATGACAATGACAACAGCAGCAAGATAATATTGATGATAATTAGAATGATGATGACGATAGTGATACTAATAATGATAATGATGATGATTATGATAACAATAGAAATAAGGATAACGACAATAAGGAATAATTATAATGAAAATATCAATGATAGTAAGAGATAGTGATAAAGATGATATCAATAATGATTTTGATAATGATGATATAATGATGGTGATGAAG
>BOPN01003334.1:12500-17500 GCA_017312705.2 Penaeus japonicus | reverse complement strand
GAAGTGAAAGAGAAAGAAAAAAAGGAGGAAAAGGAGTAAGCGGAAGAAGAAGGGCGAAGAACAAGAGAAGAATAAAGAAGAGAAGGTACAAAAGGAAGAGCAGTGAGAGGAATAAGAAGGACGAGGAACGATAGCAGAAGAAAGAAAGAAGAAGAAGAAGTACAAGACACAAGAAAATAAGGAAGAGGAGGAGGAATAGACAGGGGAAGAAGAGGAAGAAGGAAAAGAAGGAGGAAGATGCAGGGGAAGAAGAGGAAGAAGAAGAAGGAGGAGGAAAAGGGGGGAAGAGAGCCTATACGGGCGACAGAAGCCATAGATATTGAGTGGCGGGATCAAATGACCGCTAAAGACGGCGAGACGCAACGACCTTTTCGCTTTTGGATGTTTGGTTGACCTCGCTTGTGTGTGACCTATCTTGCCTCTGTCTGTTTGTCTGTTTGTTTTACCTCTTTCTTCTTTTCTCTTGGTCTTCATAGCCTGCTTGTTTGTTTCTGTCCTCGTCTATCTGCTTCTCTGTTTATCAGGTTATCTAATTTTTTATTTCCTCTTCACCTTCCCCTTTCTTTTTTTATGTATTGAACCTTTATATATGTACATGAGAAGAGAGAAGAACAAAGAAGGAAAAAGTCTTAACAAGAAACAAATATTCGCTATTGAAAGAAATGGATCCCATTTCAGAGAGAGAGAGAGAGAGGGAGAGAGAGAGAGAGAGAGAGAGAGAGAGAGAGAGAGAGAGAGAGAGAGAGAGAGAGAGAGAGAGAGAGAGAGAGAGAGAGGAGAAAAAGGAGAGAAATAGATAGAAAGAGAAAGAAAACGAGAAAGAAAAAAGAAAGAGAAAGAGATAGAGAGAGAAAGAAAGAAAGAGAGAAAGAAAAGAGAGAGAGAGTTACTCAACAAAAAGAAAAGAAAAACTCAACCATGACTTAAACAAACAGTGACTTCCTTTCATAATAG
The DNA here is from genome assembly GCA_017312705.2 of Penaeus japonicus. Classification (NCBI taxonomy): domain Eukaryota; kingdom Metazoa; phylum Arthropoda; class Malacostraca; order Decapoda; family Penaeidae; genus Penaeus; species Penaeus japonicus. Next base: position 16,546 of record BOPN01003334.1, on the reverse strand, counting down.
ATTTAGATTTCGAGTCAATTAGAGATGCCGATGAATTATTTAAAAGAGCATAGAAAGAAAGCTGAATACACAATAGTGAGTCTCTGAGTTCTATAGAATCGAATGCGCCTGGAACGTATTCAAAAAAGTTGGTTTGATGTTTCTGTTGTTCAATAAAGGGGAAACTTCTTAGAAAAAAGGGCGAGGTAGTATTGATAAGGATTACAGGGGACTGGGAGCTATGATGAAACTGTTGATTATGACAATGATAACAGTGATGGTAATTATAACAGAAAAATAAAGATAAAATAGAGGTACACACAAGCAAGGAGTGTGTGGTATGAGTGTGTTTGTATATGTGTGTATGTGTATCTGGTGCGTGTGTGTGTGTGTGTGTGTGTGTGTGTGTGTGTGTGTGTGTGTGTGTGTGTGTGTGTGTGTGTGTGTGATCCAAAATGAAGCGAAAAACACTAAAAGAGAGATAAATAAATAAATAGTAGATAGATAAAGAGAGAAAGAGGAAACCAAAAGAAAGAGATTGAGAGATAGGTAGATAAATAGAGAGAGAGAAAGAGAGAGAGAGAAAGAGAGGAGAGAGAAAACACAGCCAGAGAACAACAACAAAAATATAGAAAAGAAAGGGACAGAAATAGAAAAAGGGAGAGAAAAACCGAAACAAAAATAGAGACACAGAATAAAAAGAAAGCGAGCGAGGGGAAGTGAATAAACACGAACTGTTTTATGCCTTCCCTGGGTCACCTGGGCATACTGCTGCACTCTGCTAATTCAAAGACAAATATAGGAATTATTTACAGAGGGACAACCTCCACTCTCCCTCCATTCCTCTTTCTCCTCTTCTCCATTTTCCTTATCTTTTCGTCCCTCTCTCTATTCTCTTCTTTCCTTAGCCTCGTTTTTGTCCTTATTTTCTTCCTCTCCCGTCCAGATATATTCCTCTTATTATACTTTTCTTACTCTCTCCTAATTCCTTATTCCTCTTGCCCTCTTTTTGTTTCCCACACCCCATCTCCTTCTCCCCTCTTCACCATCCCCTCTTCTCCTATGCCTCCTCTTCTTCTCTTTTCCCTCTCCCTCTTCTCATTCTTCTCTCCTCTTCCTCTTCTCATTATTCTCTCCTCGTTCCCTCTTCTCCTTTAACTCACTTCCTCTTCCCTTTCCCCATCTCTTCCTTCTTCCCTCCCTCCTCCATCTTCTCCTTCCCCCTCTCCTCCTTCCCCATCTCCCCCTTCTCCCCTCCCTCCTCCATCTTCTCCTTCCCCCTCTCCTCCTTCCCTCTTCTCCTCCTTCTCCCATCCTCCCTCCTCCATCTTCTCCTTCCCCCTCTCCTCCTTCCCTCTTCTCCCCCTTCTCCCCTCCCTCCTCCATCTTTTCCTCCCCCTCTCTTCCTTCCCTCTTCTCCCCTCTTCCATCCTCCCTCCTCCATCTTCTCCTTCCCCCTCTCTTCCTTCCCCTCTTCTCCCCTCTCCCATCCTCCCAGTGGTCAAGATTATGTTAGCGTGGGAGATCTTTATATTTCGTAAAAAGAAGCCCTTTTCATTTTCTCTATTTGATGTTTACAGGTAGTATCTTTGGCCGTGTATTTAGAGTGGAGTGTGCTCTTCTACTGTTTACTCTTGTCCGTTTATCTAATTATTTATTTCTGTCCGTTTTATGTGTTTTACGCTTGTCTTTGTGAGTGTATGTATATTGCATGTCTGTATATATGTATGTATGTATCTAAATCTAGATATTCATGTATATATCTATTTTTTTATGCAACCATCTATTTGTCTATCTATCTATCTATGTAAGTTTTTTTTTGTCTCGAGAAAGACAAATAGAGATTTGAATGTATAAGGATATAGACAGAGAAAAGATGAGGAATGAATACGGAGGTGGAGAAAGGGAGATTAATTCGTCGGATATAAAAAGGCCGACAGTCCCAAATATAACCTAACCTAACCTAACCTAACCGACATAGACTAATAATGATTACGATAATGACGATGATCATTCTAATGATGATTCCAATGATGATCTCTTCGTCTCTAATCATATATGAACAAAATTAGAGCAATAGTTCTGTGAAGATCATTACCGATTCGCTTTTTTCTAGTACGTGAACTACATACATATTCACCCACAGACACATACAAGCAATCTCTTCTCCCTTCCCCTCCCCTCTTCCCCCCCCTCCCCTCTCTCCCTCGCGCTCACCCGCCACGCCCCGCCTCCTGCAGATAAATGGCCCAATTATTGTAAGCGACCCCCTCCCTATCTACCCCTCCCTATCCTAAGCCCCCCACCCCCCATTCAGCACGATCCCTCCCCCTCCCCCTCCCCCTCTCCCCTCCCCTTGAATCGTAGCTACGGGGCATCACATTTGGAGACGCTTAATATTTACGTGCCAAGTACCGACGGAGGGCTTCATCCTGCTGTAGGACCTCTCCGTCACCCCCCCTCCCCCCTCCTTCCACTAACATCACCCCCTCCCCCCTCTTTCACTTTGCTTCTTTTCCTCTTCCTTCCTTCCTTTTTTCCCCCCATCACTCCTCCCCTTCTCTTTTCTTCTCTTCCTCGTTTTCTTTTTCCTCCCTCCTCTTCCTCTCCTTATTCTCTTTTCCACTTTTTCTTTCCTTTTTCCTTCGTCTTTCCTCATTCGCTTTTTCCCCCTTCCCTCCACCTCTGTAGATAAAGAGGACTCAGACATCGGAAGGGAAAGAGGGGGGGGGGGGTGAGAGTTCAAAAAAGGGGGGAGGGGGTCAAGTATTAGGGGGTCGGGAGGCTAAGAAGCAGGAAGTTAGGGGATGGGGAAGTTAAGAAATAATGTGGATTCAGACACGAAGAAAGGGGGACGAGGAAGTTGAGAAGCAGGAGAGGGAGGGGTGTTTCAGTCACGGAGAGGGGGGAGGGGAAGTTAAAAAGCATGAAGGGGGAAGTAAGAAGGGGAGATAAGGAAGTTAAGTTGGGGGAGGAAATTGAGACATGCAGAAGTTGGTGGAGAAGTTAAGAGGTAGGACTCGGTGGAAGGGGGAGAGGGGGAGAGGTTAAGAAACAGGGCGTGTGTGTGTGTAGGGGGGGGGGGGGGTTAGGCATGAGGAGGGGGGGTAGGGTAGACGGGGAGGTAAGAAGGGTTATGAAGTTAAGCGCACCTTTGAAGAGTAAGCTTTGTGTAAATCCCTCGAAAGTGGCAAAGTGGCTATTCAATTTTCCCTTTTTTTCTTATTTTCTTTTTCATGTTAGTCTGATCTTGTTTATTAGTTCACTGATCTTGTTTAATAAATTTGTATATAGTCTAATATATATGTTTACTGTTTTGTCGCCTGGTATTTTTTTATTTCTTAATCTAACAACAGGTATGTATGTATGTATCTATCTTTGCTTCTTTCTTTCTCCTTCCCTTCCCCATCCCCACCTACCTCGCTCTTTCTCTCTGCACTCACGCATATATATACGTGCACACCATACACAGATATGTTTATGTGTGTGTCTATAACTATCTATCTATCTATCTATATATGTATATGTATATACATACATATATATATATATATATATATATATATATATATATATATATACATATATACATATATATATACATATATATATATATATATATACACACACACACACACACACACACACACACACACACACACACACACACACACACACACACACACACTATATATATATATATATATATATATATACATATATATATACATATATCTATATCTATATCTATATCTATATCTCTCTCTCTATGTGTGTGTGTGTGTGTGTTTGGAATCTCTATCTACGTTTGCATGCATAACTGCAAAAAGATATTTATCTATCTCTCGATTTACGATATCATTCAGTCTATCATTCTGCAGTTTGTTTTCACCAATATGTTTATCTCTGTCTGTTAATCCATAAACCAGTTAACTTTCTCTCTTTATCTGTCTATCTCTATCACCCCCTCTCTTTCTATCTGTTGCTTTTCTTTTTCTTCTGCACGTGTGTCTGTTAGTCTCTCTCTCTCTCTCTCTCTCTCTCTCTCTCTCTCTCTCTCTCTCTCT
>BOPN01003333.1:111946-114446 GCA_017312705.2 Penaeus japonicus | reverse complement strand
CATTAGTATCATTAATATTTGCTATTGTTGCTGCTGTTTCTCTTATAATTTTAATTGTCAACATAGTTCTTAATATATAATTTAGTTTGCACAAGTTTTATCATCATAAGCAATATCATCACATTGCAAGCACTTCCCTCAGTACAATCTGCTGCATACAGAATATCATGTAACGCTCCTTGATTTGTTTCTGTTTTTTTGTTTTTTTCGTCTCTCACTATTTGTGAACCTGTATATCTTTCTTCTCTTCCCTTCCTCTCTATACATTTATTTGTTTATCCCTCTCTCTTTCTCTCTCTCGCTCTCGTTCTTTATCTATCCCCACATCTTTTCCTCCCTTAATCTCTCTCTCTTTTTGATTACTTCTCCCTCCCTCTTTTCCTTCCCCCCCTCTCTCTCTCTTTCTCACTCTCTTTCTCTTCCTCTCCTTCCCTTTTACACTTTTATCTCTCTCTCTCTCTCTCTCTCTCTCTCTCTCTCTCTCTCTCTCTCTCTCTCTCTCTCTCTCTCTCTCTCTCTCCAGTCACACTCACCTCTTCTCCTTCCCTTTTACACTTTTATCTCTCTTTCTGATGGGATACAGGTTTTCAAACACACTGATTAGGTTTCCTCGCTAGCCACCCCTCTGTTGGCGTCCACGGGTGAAGACCAGCCGGTTCTTCCCTTACAGTGAATCACTTCCCTTGTTTGGTTCAAATAATTACTTTTCCCCTTTCGACTTGCCTCTTTCTGTCCTTTTAAATGTGTCCATTTGGAGGACCTGCTGTGACCTAGCTTTTAATTTCGCCTTATCTGCTTTCTGTATCTTTCTCTGTATGCGATTTATTGCAAATCTCTTCGTATTAGTTTAGATTTATTTATATATTTTATGTCTTATTCTTTCATTCATATGTCTGTGTATATATATTCAAATACACACATGCACAGTCAAAAATACACACACACACATACACACAAACACAGACGCATATGTATATATATATATATATATATATATATATATATATATATATATATATATATATATATATATATATATACATACATATATATATATATATATATATATATATATATATATATATATATATATATATGTATATATATATATATATATATATTATATATATATATATATATATATATATATACATATATATATATATATATATATATATATATATATATATATATATATATATATTTATATATGTATGTATGTATATATATATATATATATATATATATATATATATATATATATATATATATATGTATGTATGTTTGTATGTATATATATATATATATATATATATATATATATATATATATATATATATATATATATATATATATATATATATATATATATATATATATATATATATGTATATATATAGATAGATAGATAGATAGATAGATAAATAGATAAATATATAGATATAGATAGATAGATAGATAAATAGATAGATATATAGATATAGATAGATAGATAGATAGATAGATATGGTAGAATGCAGTATCGCATTTAATATAGAACAACAAATTTTACCTCCCTAACCTTAACTTGAACTCGGGTCCTCAGAGTGAGAATCCCGGCTCCTAACCATTACACTACACGACCCTATAAAAGGATCATCTAACCAGGTGCTTTACAACCACCTTGGAAGTTACCTATATACTCTTAGCAGAGCAGTGACAGCGAGGTTTTACAGACAATTCCCGTGGTCTCTCGGCAGGAATGAATTAGAAATTCAAGTCACAAATCAGGTTACCGAGGTTATATCTATGTGAGAAAGATGGTAGAATGTAATACTGAAAGTTCGGAACGTCGAGAGTTTTTACTTTCTTATTGTGGCTGTTTTATTATTATTATTATTATTATAATTATTATTATTATTATATATACATATATATATATATATATATATATATATATATATATATATATTGTGAATTAGGTTTATTTGTTTTAACACAGCAATGCGTTTATGTAGGCCTCATGTGGTGTACTATACACGCACGGATACACTGTAACAAAATAACTTTTTATTTTCCTCAGTGTGTAGTGCGTTTCAACTTTAATGCCAATACTAGCAAATAAGTCAATCAAAATACATCGGCAAAATTAATCCCTGCTAAAGCCCACTTGACGCCCTTTGATAAACTATCAAAATTCATCGCTAAATTTAATCCTCGCTAAGCTAACTTGACGCGCTCTGATTGGCTAAAACAGGACTAGTTTATTTCCAGAAACGAGAAAATTATTTGGGACAGTTAACTCATACGGCATTTTCGAAAATGTTTCTGGGCTGAACTTAATTGCACGTACGTAACGGCATAAAAAATGCACATGTTGTTGGCGTTTCTGTCAGCCATATAATCATGTTGAAATAGAATAGCAGAAATGTATCATTACGGAGAAACTGATGTGTGTGTCAGGGTGACTTTACACGGACATACACATTCTATTGGTGTGTGTGTGTGTGTATATATATGA
>BOPN01003333.1:87398-89898 GCA_017312705.2 Penaeus japonicus | reverse complement strand
TTCTTCTTTACCTTCTTTCACTCATTTTTTGGTCATTGCCCCGCACCTGTTGTCGATATTCTCCGTGATATAATGACTCAACAACACATTGCGACAAGTTCCCCTTTTCAGCTACGCCCCCCCCCCCCATCCCGGATTTTGTGGGAGGGGGGACTTAAATATAATGGGAAAAAGAAGTCGCGACACGAAGTACCTGCTGTTTGGTTTCAATGGCCTCATACAAAAGGCTTCCCTCGTGGCTAAATGTTATATAAAAAACCTGTTATATAAAAATAAAAAAATGCTTATGTTTATAGCATAGTTGCTGTTTACCTGCTGTACCTGAGGGATCATTTCCATGAAACTGACAGAAATCCATTTTCCTTTTCTTTTTTCTTTTTTTTCATTTCTTCTACATTATCCTTATCAAAACATAAACCTTTCATCCTAGCGTGTTTTGTGCTTTGTTTACCCTAAAACAGTTCGTTTTTAACACAGTATTACTCGACAAAAAAACAAAACAAACAAACACAGAGCAAAACCCTTTGGACCTGCGAGGAAAGACCATCAAGAATAGTTTACGAGAACGATAAACGAACTATTGTTACACCTCTTCATACTAGCCTACCGGTCGTTTGGCTGTAATGTACTATTCACGCCATAAACAAGACTGTTATTTTTGCATGTTTCTCCGAGCCACCGAGTGCTTCAACTTCATCGCTTCAAGTGCTTTTGTGAAGCAACACAAAAGCCTTGATATTATGTCAAATAAGTCTGGGTATCTCATTGCATTTTCATACGCAAGGAGTTTTAGCAACTTCGAAGCCTGTGTGGGGAGGAGTGGAGTGTAATCCTGGACACAAAAAAAAAAAAAAAAAACCGGGAGAATAAAATAAATGCAGTGTAAATAACTCCGTAATCACCTATTTGCATAATGGAACTTCGCAAGACTTTTTCAAAAACATGAATACAGAATATGAAAAAAAAGGGGGAGGAAGAGAGAGATAAAAAGAGATAAGGAAGAAGAAAGGAATAATGGAAAGAAAAGAAGAAATGGTAGAGTAATAAAATAAAATCAAAAGTGAAGAAAGGGAAGCAGAAAAAAAGGAAGAAATAGAATAAAAAAAAAGACAATAAAGGAAGGATGAAAAGACCACATGATAATAAAAAGGGAGAAGAGAGACCAGAGAGGAAAAAGGAAATGTCTTTATAACTCAGCGTCGCAGATCAAAGTCCGCACATTCAACGACATTTGGACACCGCTCTGCCCTGACAGTAACAACCTTAGAAAGCACTTAACACAGATTCCGTGCAGTGCAACAGCGTGCAATTAAGGCCTAATTGCCTCGATAACGTTGATGCAATTCATCTTATCACCAACGCAGAGGAAAGAACTGTCTTTATAGGAATATAGGAACACATCTTCGGGGGAAAAAAAAGAAGATATCCTCATGTGTCTTGAAGAATAACAGAAGTGTGTGAGAGACGCTGACCGCGGCTGCTTGGTTTCATGGCTCAAGTACTTCCAAAAGGACGAGGAAAATCGTGTGTGTGTGTGTGTGCTCTGGGAGGGAAAGAGGGGAGAGGAGTGAGGCAAGAGAGGGAAAGAGAAGGGGGAAAGACAGCTGGAGGGGGAAAGAGGAGGGAGAAAGACAGCTGGTGGGAGATAGAGGGAGAAAGACAGCTGGTGGGAGATAGAGAGAGAGAGTGAGAAACAGAGAGAAAGAGTGAGAGACAGAGATAAATAGAGTGTGTGTGTGTGTGTGTGCTCTGGGAGGGAAAGAGGGGATCGGAGTGAGGCAAGAGAGGGAAAGAGGAGGGAGAAAGACAGCTGGAGGGGGAAAGAGGAGGGAGAAAGACAGCTGGAGGGGGAAAGAGGAGGGAGAAAGACAGCTGGTGGGAGAGAGAGAGAGAGATAGAGTGAGAGACAGAGAGAAATAGAGAGTGTGTGTGTGCTCTGTGAGGGAAAGAGGGGATAGGAGTGAGGCAAGAGAGAGAAAGAGGAGGGAAAAAAGACAGCTGGTGGGAGAGAGAGAGAGAGAGAGATGGAGTGAGAGACAGAGAGAAAGAGAGAGTGTGTGTGTGTGTGAGGGAAAGGGGGGATAAGAGTGAGGCAAGAGAGGGAAAGAGAAGGGAGAAAGACAGCTGGTGGGAGAGAGAGTGAGAGAGGGGGGGGGAGAAGGGAAAGGAAGAGAGAGATAGAGTGAGAAACAGAGAGAAAGAGAGAGTGAGTGAAATAGAGAGAGAGATTCTATGTATGTGTGCGTCTATTGCTATGCACGTGTCTCAATGTGAGCGTGAGATTGTGTATGTCAGCAAGGACGCAGCAGGAAACAAAGAGAAAAAGAGAATCTGAGAGACAGAGCGAGCCAAAGCTAGACACAGACATAGACAGAAGGAAGAAATTAGTGTCCCATCCATCTGAATAACTTACCGACCGAGCTGGCACTCCGTCAGCCTCGTAATGGCACCGAAAAAGGCAATCCAATGGCACGGAATCGCAGCCTCCTCGCCGCCGGGC
>BOPN01003333.1:77398-79898 GCA_017312705.2 Penaeus japonicus | reverse complement strand
GCTGCTTGCTGACTCCAGTAGATTTTTCTATCTAGTGTCGAGATCGATATCTTCATTGTTTAGTATTTTGTATTTTGTCTTGCTTTATCACAAGCCTTCATGTAATCTATGAAATAATTATGTGTCTTTTTGCATCTCATCGCAAATATAACATCCCGAGTCCCTCTGTTTTCCATAAAAAAATATATTGTTCTTCTGAGCCTTTTTTTTTTTTTTTTTTTTTTTTTTTTTTTTTTTTTTTTTTTTTTTTTTTTTTTTTGTAGTATGACCCATTAAATTGATTGTGCAGTGTAACTCACATTCCATTGCTCCAGACCTAAACACCATAAAGGAATTAAATAACTTTCCATTACACACGAATTTATCTAAACATAATGTAAAAGCTGTATGTGACCTTACATCACACTCGACCTAACTTTAACACTAAATATAACTTCATGCTTCAAACACCACACAAAGAAAATAACATCAAACCATCCTTCTACTCGACCTAACATAAACACAATACTGTTTATCATAACAAACCTTCTATCTTACTCGACCTAGCTTAGACACTATACAAACTCCACATAAACTTTGCATTATAATCGAGTTTTTCCGTTGCTCGATCCTGCAAAGGTCTCAGTGAAGGGCAGTTTATTGCAGTGACAGTGGCAGACATAAGCCAAGGGATCTGGGTGTAACTGCCGGCAATATCATCAGTTTAACATGCGAGATAGGAGGAGGTTCGTGCTACTTCACACAATACTATTTTTGTCCAGTTTTATTTTATCTCGTATTTCATGTGTTTCATTCTTTGATTTGCACTGTTTTTCTTTCTTTCTTTTTTGTTTGTGCTTGTTACTTTTTTTAAGCTCGTGCATTTGTTTCTATAATTTTTGGTTTGTCTCTGAAATGTGAGTGTTTTTTTGTTTTGTTTTTTCTTTCTCAGTCTTTCACTCTTTTCTTTTCTTTCTCTTTGTCTGTATGAATCTCTCTCTCTCTCTCTCTCTCTCTCTCTCTCTCTCTCTCTCTCTCCTCTCACTCTCCCTCCCTCTCTCTCTCTTTCACCCCCCCCACCACCACCACTTCTCTCTCTCCATTTTATTTTAATCCTCACTTTCTCTTTCCTTTCTCCCTTAATCTCTCTCCGCTGTGCCCCTCCTTCCTCCCCCCCCCCCTATCATCCTTACAGAAATATCCTATCATATATGAAAGTCTTATTTACATTAAATCTTCGCAAGATATAAAACTACTTTAATGAGATAAATAGATGAGGAAGGTAAACTATGATGCACGTAAGCAAAATTAGTCTATGTTTCCTTTACGTGTTATTTACTATACGTTTAAAGTTCTAAGTTTAGAAATAAAAGACTGTTTATCACTATTTAGATAGAGATGAAAAAAAGTTACATAGGTTAAAAAAGGAAAGAGAGGAAATAGAAGAGATATGGATAGAAAGCGAAGGGTGAAATTGAGCCCGGAAAAAGAGTGGGATAAAAGCAACGAAAAATAGTCACAGAGGGAGAGGATCCACCTACATTTTTGTGCAATGATTAAACCGCCAGATTTGCATCCTCATTTTGGAAATATGACAGTCCCTTCCCAATTGCGAAAGAGCGAATGCCAGACGAATATAGGCAGTGATTTATAACTTGGGTTATAGCTCTTAATTATAACTTTTGTTTTGCAATGATCAAGAACCGGAGTTTCGTAATTGGATTAATGGTTGAAACTGTGCTTAGTTCGCTGGGCGGATCACCTTGTTCGGATTTCTGTCGGTCTGTCTTATGCTCTGACCATCTGTCTGTTTGTGATATTTCTTTGTCTGTTTATCTCTGTCTATATATTACTTCTGCTTGTCTGTCCGTCGGACTGTCTTTGTCTATCCACTCAAGTCTGTCTTTGCGATCAATCTGTTTCCGTCTCTTCTCCGGCAACTTGTCTCTTTCAGTCTATGTCAATCTCTGTCTCCTCTCGTATGTCTGTGTGTGTCTCTTATTCCCTGTCTCCCTCACTTTCATTCTAGTTTTCATTTGCTTTATCGGTAATTCTGTGATTTTCTTTGATAGGAATATTTACTGGATTTGACTTTACTTTTTTATCGTTATCTTTTTAATCTTCGATGAAAATTTTTATTATCATATTTGATATTTTTGACATTCTTATCAATATCATGAGGTTTGATTAATACTGTCTGAAATCCGTTGCTATTTTTAGTTTAACAATTCGCATTATTCCTATCTTTATCATATATATATTGCTGTTGTTGTTATAATTAATCATAACGATACTCATTTTCTATTATGGTCGATAGTTTCATTGCTGATATTTTTCCTTTTTCATTTCCTTTACGAATAAATATTGTTATATATATTGTGTTATATAAGTGTGCACAATAATGAGTTTGAGCTTGCATATGAAGAGAAAAGCAGCATAGCAAATTACGATACTCTTTTCCCCGCTCTCTCTCTCTCTCTCTCATTCTCTCTCTCTCTCTCTCTCTCTCATTCTCTCTCTC
>BOPN01003333.1:32500-35000 GCA_017312705.2 Penaeus japonicus | reverse complement strand
ATATATAAACACATATCTATGTATTCAACAAACACTCTTCAGTGTTGATAAAATGGCAGATAAACCCACTATGCACAAAACATATTTATTAGAAGATAAAATTACAGTTTCAAAATCCACCTAGATTTCATCTTCAAAGCTGAAGATAAAATCCAGGTGGATTTCGGAACTGTAGTTTCATCTTCTTATAAATCATCGTCAGCCTGTATCATTCCACTGCAGGACGTAGGCCTCTCTCAATCTTTTCCAGTTATTCTGGTCTTGTGTCCTCTGATTCCAGTTTACTCCTGCGAAATTCGCTATTTCATCCCGCCATCTTGTCATTCATCTTGCCCTTGGTCTCTTTGTGTCGTGGATTTCCCATTCTGTTGTTTTCTTTGTCCACCTGTTGTCCTGTCTCCGATATATATATCCTGCCCACTGTCACTTTTTCTTCTTAATGTTCTTGAGTATATCCTCTACTTTTGTTTGTTGCCTGATCCATGTAGCTCTTTTCCTATCTCATAAATTAAATCCTAGCATTAGCCTTTCCATTGCTCTTTGAGCACTTACTAATTTCCTCACAAGTACTTTAGTCGTAGTCCATGTTTCTGACCTGTATGTTATAGCGGGAAGGACACCTTGGTCAAAAATCTTTCTCTTTAGACATAGTAGCAGATGACCTCGTAATATATTACTATGCGTACCGAAAGCACTCCAACCTGATTCGCCGTTTTATCTTGGCTTCGCAGGATATATTCGTCTGGATGAATTGCCCTAGGTATACATACTCTTTTACTGATTCTAGTAACTCTCCATGTATTTGTATTTGCTCAATTGGGGTTCGACTGTTGAACATGACTTTAATCTCTTCATATTCATTTTAAGGCCAATCTTCAGACTTTCCCTATTCAAATCGCTTAGTAATTGTTGCAATTTATTTGCTGACTCGCTGAAAAGAACAATGTCATCTGCAAATCTTAGATTGCTTAAGTGTTCATACCCAATTTTAATCCCTTTCTCTTTCCAATCTAACTTTCCTCTATGCAAGCCGTAAACAGCTTCGATGAGATGTTGTCGCCCTGCCTAACACCCTTTTTATGTGTGTGTGTGTGTGTGTGTTTCTGCGTGCATTCTGATGGTCGTTGTACAATATCCTCTAATAATTTGCAATATATATCCTCTACTCCTTGTCTACGAATTGCATCTAGTACTGCTGCTATCTGTACCGAGTCGAATGCCTTTTCGTAATCTAAGGATGCCATAGACAGAGGTTTCATATATTCTTTTGTTTTCTCTCTTATTTGGGTTAGTGTGTGGGTATGGTCTGTATTGAGAATCCGCTGCTAAAGCCTGCCTTATTACTATTGCGTTTTTCCAGGATTTCGGAGTTTTACCGACGCTTAGGCATTTGATGAAAAGGATTGGCCAGTTTCACTGCCGCAATCTCTCCTGCATCTTGAATAAGATCTACACTAATGCCATCTACTCCTGGTGTTTTTCCTCTTTTTATGCCTTTTAGTGGTCTATTTATTTCCTCTACCGCAATGTTTGGAACGTCTCCAATTGTTGTATTTGTCTCCGTACGTGATTGATCGTTTGAGTGGAATAGGTCGCAATAGAAGTTTTCTATTACTTTGATAATTTCAATTTTATTGTATGTCACCTCTCCATTTGGTTTCTTTACTGCATACATTTGTTTTTCCCTATTCCGAGCCTTCTCTTTGTTGCCTTAAAGCTGATGCCAGAAAACCAAGCTTCATTTATTTTCCGTATGTCAAATTTGTACACATCTTTCTTCCTCTTGTTTATCGTCTTAGGCAGCTCTGCAGATTCTATTTTGTCTTTGATTGGCGTTATTTTCATGTCCCTACGCTGTTTCAAAAGCTTTAGAACTTTCCTTTTTCGTCTTTACCGCCTATTTCAAGTGCAGCTTCTTTTGATATCTCACTGAATTGGTTGTTCAGTTGGTCTATGTCAAGATCTTGTTCGAGAGTTCAGTGTCTGTTTCGGATGTTAAGATTGAATTCCGTTGCCCTATTCTTAATGTTGATTAACTTATTGAGAGGCTTCTGCATGAGCTTATTCGTTCCCTTTGTAATTTAACTAGACTTCTGACTAGTCAATGGTCGCTATCGACATTTACTTTACTGATAACGCTTACGTCTTGTACAATATCGCGCTTGTTGGTGATTTTGAAGTCAATTTCGTTTTTAATGCCGGATGGTGATTTCCATGTCTCTTTTCGAAGAATGTATTCATAATTATATATATATATATATATATATATATATATATATATATATATATATATATATATATACATACACACACATATATACATATATACATATGTATACACACACGTACACATGTGGAAATGCTTGTGTGTATATATATATATATATATATATATATATATATATATATATATATATATATATATATATATATATATATATATATATATACGTATATATTTATATATATATATATATGTATATATATATATATATATATA
>BOPN01003333.1:10000-12500 GCA_017312705.2 Penaeus japonicus | reverse complement strand
CTTTCTCTCTCGCTCTCTTTTTCTTCCTTCTTTCTTTCCTCTCTCTCTCTCTTACATACGAACGCCTGACGTCACCTCCAGCAGAAGCTTTTCATCTCTCTCGTCCACTTACCTATACCCACTGTCTTCCCACTTCATTAGTTTATTTCTACTGACTTCCATTTTTTCTCCTTACCTCTACTGCATCTCGCATCCTTTCTTGCCTCAACTGACTTTCATTTCTCACACTTACCTTTTCTGACTTCACTTTCCCTTATTTCCTCTGACTTTAACTCTTTTTTTTTACGTTTACTGACTTCATTATCATTTCCGAAATACTTATTTCACCTCCCTCCCTTACTTCTTCTAACTTCTTTCTCCCTTCCTTACTACTTCTGACTTCACTCTCCATCTTGATATCTACTGACTCTCGTAATTTCTTCTTCTGGTTTCACTCCCTCCTCTTCATTAGCTCTAATGACTTCCTTTCCTAAATTCCTTCTCCTTTCCTTAATCCTTCTGACATCCATCAACATTCCTTACCTTGTCTGACTTCCCTCTCTTCTTATTAACTTCAACTGACTTCCCTTTTCCCTTGATATCCGAGCGCTAATGGTCGGGAGTTCTTGTCATGGTAATGACTTTTTCTCTTCCATTGGTGGTACGTGACCCGATTCGGTGATGGACAGATTAAGCAAAAGCATTCTTATTCTCTGTCCTTATGTCTAGGTGTGTGTTTGTATATCGCGGTCTCCCTCATTATTTCTCTCTGTCTCTGTCTTTGTCCCTGTCTCTCTCTCTCTCTTTCTCCTCTCTCTCTCTGTCTCTTTCTCTCGCTCTCTTTTTCTTTCTCTGTCTCTCTTTCTGCTCTCTCTCTCTGTTTCCTTCTCTCGCACTTTCTTTCTTTCTCTGTCTCTCTTTCTGCTCTCTCTCTCTCTCTCTCTCTCTCTCTCTCTCTCTCTCTCTCTCTCTCTCTCTCTCTCTCTCTCTCTCTCTCTCTCTCTCTCTCTCTCTCTCTCTCTCTCTCTCTCTCTCTCTCTTTCTCTCTCTCTCTCTCTCTCTCTCTCTTTCTAACAGAAATACACATGGCTTTTGTCCAGCAAGAAAACAAGATAATGTCCAGAAAGACAAGAAAGAAGAGAGAAGAAAGAAATAGAGAAACAAAATAATAAACATTGAAAAAAATGATAAGAAAAGGAATACGAAAACGCGAATAAGAGACACAGCAAGAAAAGACAAATCCATCGACGCAAACCTAAATCCATGCCCATACCAATAAGACCCAACAAGCGCCTCCGAAAGCAGAAGCAAGCAAACGGAGGCATTCCAACTGTATCGCATTCTGAGCCCGGAAGCCTTTGTTGCTTGGGGGGGGGGGTGGGGGGGGGGGGGGGGGGCTTGAGAAAAGCTTCCTGTTTCGCAGCCCTATTTCACGGTGCATGTGAGAAGGCCGGGGGGTGAGGGGGGCGGGGGGTGAGGGGGAAGGGGGGTAAGGGAGGGGGAAGGGGGAAGAGGAGGAGGAAGAGGGTATGAGGAATAGGGGACGAAAAGGTGGGGGGGTGGAGGGGGGTGTTGGGATGAAGAATGGGGGAGGAGAAGGAGGGAGGGAGGAGGAGGGTATGAGGAATATTGGTGGGGGAGGAGGGGGTGCAGGGAGTGTGGAATAGGGGACAGGGTGGGGGGTAGGATAAGAGGAAGGAAGAATATAGCGGGAGGTAGGAGGGGGGAAGGGGGCACTGATTTCAGGGGATGAGAGGTAAGGCGAGATCGTGAAGAGAGAGAAAGGGTCCAGTATGAGATGGAGGAGGAGTATGAGGAGAAGAGAAGAAGCGTTATGAGGGCTGGAAACACACAAGAAAGACGAGGAGATGAGTAAAAGGTGAAGGGGTAAATTAACATGATATTGAAAGGGGTTAACATGACGAAAGGTTGAAGGTGAGCAGCGCCAAAAGGGGGGAGGGTGTGACGGGGTGAGGGGGATTGCATATCATAACAACATTCGAACCTTCAGTTTTATCTTTTAAAAAATCTTAATCGTTTTTTATATCTTTATAGCTAAAAATACCTCGATAACACGCGCTGCGCATTTTAATCGTTTTATCTGTCTATTAATCCAGGTGCGTTTGTTCTCGTTCTGTGCCAGTTAGTGTTATCTTTATCATTGCAATATTTCATGATTGAGGCTTTTATTATTATTGTTATTACTATTATTATCATTGTTATCGTTTTTATCATTATAAATGAGACTATTATAACTACCAATGCTGTTATCGTTATCATCTTTATTATCATTTTTATTATCATCATTTGTAATAGTAGTTCTATTGCTAGTGCTATTGGTATTATCACAATCTTTATTCTGATAATGAAGATAAAAGCGATAATGGAAGAAATAACACCAATAACTTCAATAATAGAAGAAGGAAAGGTTGCAACAATAGAGAGAAAAGAAGATGATGAAATCAATGATAGAGCCAATATTGATTTGGTCTTGAATAATATTCTTATTTAAATGACGATA
>BOPN01003332.1:150702-160702 GCA_017312705.2 Penaeus japonicus | reverse complement strand
TTCTACAGATGGAGGAATTCGATGGCTTCGATAGCGCAAAAAAGGAATCTGAAAATGTAATCAGAAAACAAATATAACAACAACAATAAAAGGCAAAATACAACTGAAGCTTCAAATGATCGGGACATCCTATACGTGAATGTTCACTACACTCTGCAAATGCGCTTTATTGCTCGATAGACTTACAGTATCTTTTAGTGAAATAGGAGGACAGATAGATTCGTAAGTAGATAGACAGAGAGACGCTTAGTCTGTTTTAGTTATCATACTTTAGAGCTATCTTAATCATAGGCCATCCTCACACTGCCCCCCCCCCCCCCCCGACTCGTCTCTCACCTGCATCCAGTGCAAAACACTCGCTCTGTCAGTGTCTTCCAGCACAGATGGTATCGGCCAGTATTTCAATAACAGTTTCAATTTTTTTTCGTATATTCCTTGTGTTGTCGATACCATCTTGAAGTAGAGAGTCGTAAAAATAGTGAAAAGGATTTGTCAGAGTCAGTCATAAGATAGATATTTGGGTATATCTGTATCTAAACTTATCTGTTATTACTAATAATCTGGCTGTACCTGTACCTTTCTACAGATGCACAGAGACAAGCACGCACACACACACACACACAGACACAAACACACACACACACACACACACACACACACACACACACACACACACACACACACACACACACACACACACACACACAGACAAACACACACACAAGCCAGGAAAAAATGACCACACTATCTATACGTGTAAATAGCAAGGCATGACTTGCAAAACGCAATACAAATAATAAATATATAAACAAATGAATAAAATAACTAAACGAACAAAAGGATAAACAACCAACAGAAAGATGAAGAAATCACTCGATAAGCAACCAAAATTAACGATCGATATGAGCGAACATTTCAGAAACGTGTTTTCCGGAGATGCATCCCAGAAACATCAGATTTCATAAAGTAAATTAGAGTTTTTTTTTCGCTTTTTTAACAAGATTTACATCTCTCTGCAGTATTGCCCTGATCACGAAATTAGATTCTTTTCACTCACATAGGTCTGTCTGAGACCTAATATTCCTGCTTGGCGAGCGAGGCACTGTCGGGAGGGCGTGAATCCTGATCTTATTATTATAGTCAGATTACAGTTACCTTTATCGCCAAGTCTCGTATGTGTTCGTTACCCCGTGTCAAGGACGAGGTGTTCTTGCATCTGCTTTGCATCTCTTATTAAAGCATGGCTTCTGTTTTGAGTCATCGCCTTGAAAAAGCCAAGGTACTTTCCATACCGTACCTCCTTCCGGTAACTAAGTTCACCGCCCTTCGGTTTCATTTTAGCGCAAATACATAATTTCTCTCTCTCTCTCTCTCTCTCTCTCTCTCTCTCTCTCTCTCTCTCTCTCTCTCTCTCTCTCTCTCTCTCTCTCTCTCTCTCTCTTTCTCTCTCCCCCCCCTCTCTCTCTATCACTCTCTCCCCCTTCCTCCTTTATCCTTCAATCTCTCTCCTTCCTTCCTTCCTTCTTCACACCTCCATCACAGGATCCATCTCTTCCTCACCTTTCAGTACATGCTGCTCAAGATTTATGTGAGATTCTACCCCCTCAGTCACATTCACATTCATATCTACATTTATAACCCAAGATACATTTCTTCATTATTTTTTCATGCTTATAGACGAGGTCCATATTTCTTTTTAATACCTGACTATATATTAGGTCGATGGCAGATTTATAGATGAATCCTTCTTATGTAAGTGTCGGCTTCTTAGGGTTTGGAGCACCTGATTTCTTACGGATCTTTGCATTTGCATGTGTTAGCTGTGTAATAATGTATGGGGCGTGCAATATGATGATGAATTGATGGCTAACATTGCAGCTTTGATAACTTTTTTTCATACATGGATATAGCATGGATATAAAATCACAGAATCTTTTTTTTTGTTATTTATCAATGTATACGTTTTGTGAAAGATTCAGCTACAGCACAGCAGCTACGATCATACTAGTCTGATACATTTCATTTCTCTGCTTTTTCTTTATTATTCTCATGTATGAATTATATTTTGAAGACCAGACAATTTCACAGCAAAAATATAAAGAGATAAATAACATGATAAATAGTAAGTTTACATCTTGCAGAACAGAAATTTTAGAACTATAAACTAGAGCACTGCATAAAATGGCACCATTAACGATAACTCTCAATTGCAACTCTCTCGCCCCCCCCCCCCTCGTCCACAGCGGAGAAACCGGCTGGGACGGACAACAAAAGCTGGTTGGACATAACACACTTTGAATATGAAGTCCCGCCCACTCTTTCCACACTGGGTGGGGTTGGAGGACTCTTGAGACCCCCCCCCTCCTCCTCCTCCTCCTCCAACCGCCCTCCCTTCCACATTCCTTGTCCCTCCCCGCCCTCCCCCGCCCCCCTCCAGAGAGAGCGACCCCTTCCTGGGTAGACCTTCCCCCTCCCCTCCCCCTCCCTCCCCCATCCCCTCTCCTTCAATCTGCGGGGATAGAAATCATTGTTCGCTGAATGGATGTGGCTGCCTGTCATATTCTGATTTATTTTCTCTTTGCTCTCCACATAAATCGTTCATTAATAAACCAATTTGATGTATTTTTTTCAGATACATTCAGCTGGAGATTAAACAATGAGGTTTTGTTCTGCCAGTTTGATAATTGGAAAATGATACCACGTGAGTGGCCGGGTCTTTGCAAGGTGAAGTATGGCTTGCTACCGTAGCTTTAAATCAAATTATAAAACTGTATGGATAGTCATAGATCAGACTACATGCACACACACACACACACACACACACACACACACACACACACACACACACACACACACACACACACACACACGCACACACGCACATACACACAACACAAACGTACCAAAAAGGCAGTATAGTAACGCGGTCGGTGAATTTTTGGCATAAAAACTTAACTGATAAAGTTATGAGCAAATTAATAACATAATGAGCTTGTCGTGAGCCACTTCTTGAGTGAGGGTGAGGAAAAAAAAGAGAGATGGCGAGATAGGAGAAATTAATAAGACGCAATGTTAAAAAGAAATAAAATCAAAAAGTGGAAAAAATACCCGAACACCGAAACGCGATGAAAATAGGGGAGGAGAAAAAGAAGGAAAAATAAAAGGGAGGGAGAAACGAAGACAAGAAAGAAGGGGAGAAACCTAAACGGAAAACGATAAAAAAAGAGAAAAAAAAGAAAAAAAGAAAAGAAAAAGATAAGTTATATATATATATATATATATATATATAAATATATATATATATATATATATATATATATATATATATATATATATATATATATATATAACAGCAACACAACAATAGAGAAGAGGCAATATAATGGTAAATATACAAAGAAAGAAAACAGAAAGGAGACAGAAAGAACAAAAAATGATGATAATAAATAAAAAGATAGGTAGATATAAGAAAAAAAAAATGATGGAATGATATTGACAAAAAGGGAGGGTAAAAGGCGGAAAAATGGTGAGAGGAAATGCCCGAATGCCTATGTGGTTGATAATGGAACAGGAAGTCGAGAAATGAAGAAGAATTGAAACAAGAAGCAGAGGAAGAAATAGAAGAAAGAAGAGAGACAATTACCACTAACAAGATTGTTAAGAATGGAGGACGTGAAACAACTGAGAATCGATTAGCGTCGTCCTTCAAAGCGACTGAATGACGGAAGGAATATTTCGCTTCATACAAGGCCTTCTCTCTGGCTCGGACAGGGACTAATAGGCGGCTCTTGTGCGTAGGTCCGGGGGCGGGTTGTGGGCGTGGGTGGTGCTGGGGGAAGGGGAAGGGGAAGGGGAAGGGGAAAGGGAAGGGTAAGCCTCAAGGTCTAATTTCTTCGTTTAATTTCGATAGTAGCAAAGACACTGCTCGTTCGCCCAATGTGGCCAAAGGGGCGGGGCACTCAACGTTGCGCGTCGCCGGACTCTTCGAGCTTCCAATCGCAAATGCAAATTCAACGAAGAGGCAGGCAAGTAAATAAGCAAGTTAGAAAATAAATAAAGCCAGAAAAATAAACAAAAATAGAAAGATAAAAGGGCGCTCCATTGCTGCTCCATCGAGGGGGCCGGATCAAACACGCGGACTCTAACAAGGGCGTCGTGGGCGTGCCACCCCTTGTACCCCCTCCCAACCACCCCCATCCCGAACTCACACTCGGCCGTTCTTCAGATGTTGCCAAGGTTGTGCGGGGAGGGGGTCGAGGACATGATGGGGGACGGGGAGGGGGTCGAGGACATGATGGGGGAGGGGGAGGGGGTCGAGGACAGGATGGGGGAGGGGGTCGAGGACAGAATGGATGGGGGAGGAGGGTTGAAGAAGGAAAGGGGCAAGGGGAGGGGGGGAGGGGGTCGAAAACGGTATAAAATGTATATTCGTGAAAATGCATAGTAGCTGAGCATAAAAGGAACATTCAAATAGCTCAGAGAAAATCATGACTCAGGATAAAACTAAACAATAACATAACAATGCCTGCACTTTTAAGAATGGGTGTGTCTATTTATTACAAGCGTTTGTTTTTTGTTTTACGTATCATATTATAATATGTTATATAACATGCATATTTTTTTCAAGAAACCCTTCAGTCAAACGGCATATCCTTACCTAGTAGACAAGGTTATTTGCAAATGGCTGTTTTCACAACTTGCACTCATTTCCTGCAATATTGTATCAGACACTAAACTCCCAGTAATGACTTTAGTCAAGTCGTGATATTGCAGTCACAAATATCCATTATATTTCTGTAATTTTATCTATCATACACTAGTTGCACTTTGTTTTGGAGATCATATTATGATGGAGGATGAATCTACTGGTTCCTAGCTTAACACTTTCCTTTGCGTTACTCCGAGAAAGGGGAGAGTGAGAGGGGAAGCGAAGGGGCGAGCTAGGGGGAGAAGGGGTAGGGAGAAGGACTCGGAAACGGGTAGAAGGGAGGGAGGGAAAGAGGGAAGGAGAAAGGAAGGATTCGAAAACGGGAAGGAGAGGGAGACGGGAAGCGGGGCAGTATGGAAATTCAAAGACAAGAACAGTAGAATCTTTTGCTCCATCCGTGGCTGTGGCATTCTCCTCCCACGGCTGAATAGACGGCGAGAAAAAGAGACGCATCGACGGGTGAGCTGGCGTTGTGCAGTCACTCCGGTGGTGCTTGGGAAGGTTTTGTCAGTATCCTTTTAGAGGGGAGGGATTCAGAGACATTGGTATCTTTATCGGACCTCTTTCTGGTTGTCTGTCTGTCGCTCAGTCTAGATTGTCATCTTCGTTTGTTTACTTTACATCATCATTCTTACCATTATCATTACCATCATGATAATGATGATTACTATTGTTATCATTGTTACTCTTGCACTGTTGTTATTATGATTATTATTATCGTTATCATTACTATTATCATTAGTTCTCTTATTAACGTTATTATTATCATTATTATTGTAGTTGTTATTTGCATTGATAGTGATGATAGATTATAACAATGACAGAAATAATAATAGTAATGATTAATATGATTATCATTATCATCATGGTTGTTATCATTATCACTGTCATTATCATTATCATTATTATTGTCTTATCATCATCATTATTATTATTATTATTATTATTATTATTATTGTCATTATTATTATCATGATCATCACCATTATTAGTATCGTTATTATCATTAATGTTGATTTTAAGCCCTTATTATTATCATCATAATTAGTCTTCCTATCCATACTATCCTTATAGCCATCATAATCATCATTATGAAATATATCATCATCAAAATCATTACCCTTCTCCTCCTCATAATCAAACTTAATCATCATCATCCCGATCATGCTCATCGTTTGCTGCTGTGCAAGTTGATGATCCAAATATGTGTCGACTGATTTCTTTTGCCTCCCTCATGGCCGTGCAGTCTCCCTCCTCTCCCCACTCTCCCCCTCCCTCTCCCCACTTTGCCTCTTCTCCCATCCCCCATTTCTTCTCCCCTCTTCCCCATTCCCGCTCTTCACCCCACCTCCCTCTCCCCACTTCCCCTCAACCCCTCTCCCTCCCTCTCCTCCCGCCCCCCTCTCCCTCCCTCTCCTCCCGCCCCCCCTCTCCCTCCCTCTCCTCCCGCCCCCCCTCTCCCTCCCTCTCCTCCCGCCCCCCCTCTCCCTCCCTCTCCTCCCGCCCCCCCTCTCCCTCCCTCTCCTCCCGCCCACCCCCGCCCCCTCTCCCTCCAGCACAGATCCCTGTGGCTGATCGGGCGTGGCGGCGAGCGCGTTCAGCTTGCGGAGTTTACGTTCTTGGGTTGCGTGGTTGACGAGGCGTGAAGGTTGCAGAGGTTCAACTCGGGAGCTGGAGGTTCTCTTTGACTTGCGTCGTGTGATCTGATGTCAAAGTTTCCGTCAAAGGGTGTCGCCATGGAAGAGTGACTCATGGCATTTTGAATTCAATTTTTTCTAAACTTCAACTTTCTCCCCTTTCTTCTTCTCCTTATTTCTCTCTTTTTTTTTTTTCTGCTCTTCCACTTGCATTTCCCTCCCCCTTCCCTTCCCTTCCCCCTTTCTTGCCCTTCTCGTCCTACCCCTCTGTTAATTCCTCTTCCTCCACATCTTTCGCCCCCTCACCCCACTTATTTCTCCACCCCTTCTCCTCCTCCTCCTCTTCCTCTTTCTCTACTTCCTTACTCTCCTCCTTCGCCCCCGTCCACGTAGCCCTCCTTTCTTCTCCCCCCCACCTCCTCTTCCTCCACTTCCTTCCCCTCCTCCTTCGCCTCTACGCCTCCCCCCTCTTCCTTCTTCCCCCCTCCTCCTCCTCCTCCTCATTTGCTGCTCCTATCCCTCGCTAACTACATTGTCCTCCAACGCCGCTAACTGAAGCTTTGACACGGGCGATAATGCAATCCGTCAGCGGAGAAGTGCCTTGATTAAGCCAGCCAGAGAGGAGGCGATGGACTCTTGAGCATGATATTGATGACCCTCTCAAGTAGATGACGGATGGTTGACGGCGCGCTATTATGGCCGATAATGGAAATCAGGCAACGCGTGTATGGTAATGGGCTTCTTTCTCTTTGCTTCAAGGGAGATCGATAAGTGAGCCTGCATGCGACTGACGGGCATCCGCAAGAAGCCTGCAAGCGGGATAGTCTGTCTTCCTCCGAGCGCCCTCCCCTGCCTCGCATCCATGGCACGAAATCTTGCCGACATATTGCACCAACCACCTGCCAGATATTTCCGGCTGGCGTTGTAAATTGCAACCGCATCCACTGACAGCAATACTGAGACGAGAATGAGGGAGGGGAAGGAATAGAAGACATGAAAATACTGAGAAGAAATTGCTGAAATTGATAACCCGGAGAAAAAAGAAGGGAAAAATGATTTTTCATGGCGAAAAACGTGTGGATTTTCACCTTCGAGTCACCAGGATTGGATCTGACAAGCCCTTGATTTACAACGTCCTATAATGCTTTGAAAGAAAAGCTATCGAATCGAATCCCCTACAGGACTCAACCCCCATCCCTGCTCCCTTGCCCCCCCCCCCCCCTGCCAAACGCCCTCTCTTCATCCCACCCACAACTCCAATTCCTTGCTCTCTTACACTCATACCTGCCCCCCCCCCCCCCGCCCCCTCCTGCTGAGCCCATGCCTCTTATTCCATACCCCCTTCCAACCCCACGCCCCCCCCCCTCCCCCGGCTCGAGACGTGGCCCCAATAACCTGCCAAAATAACTCCGCCTCCGTCCTTAAAGCTTTCTTAGCCGTGTCGTCGTCGTCGTCAGGGCGTTTCTTGCAGAAGTCCTCGTTAGGAGAGCTCGCCGGAGATCTCCATCGGGGAACCTTTGTGGCCGCGACAACGGCGTCCTGATCGCGGGAGAAGGATGGTGAGGAGGGGGAGGAGGGGGAGGAGAAGGAGAGGGTGGATTAGGGGGAGGAGGAGAGGGAGAAGGGGGAGGAGGAAGAGACGGAGGAGGAGAAAGAGAAGGAGAAGGAGGAGGAGGAGGAGATGGGGGAAAAGGAGAAGGAGAAGGAGGAGGAGGAGGAGGAGATGGGGGAAGAGGAGAAAGAGAAGGAGAAGAAGGGGAGGAGGAGGCGGAGATGGAGGAAAAGGAGGAGGAGGAGGAAGAAGAAGAGGAAAAGAGAGAGAAGGAAAGAAAACAGAAAGGAAGGAAGGCACGTGATTACAAGAGAATCTCCGAGACAGAATCGTCAGACCGAATCGCAAGTGATGCAGCTGGAATTGCTGTAATAACGGCAACAGAAACGGCAGTTGGAATACACCTGCTGCTGCCTGGGGTGAAAAATGATGATAATGATGAAGAAGGTGAAGGAGAAGACCATGGGATGATGATGGTGATAATGAGGAATACTAAGAAGAGGAAGACCATGGAGATGATGGTGGTGATGAAGGGGAAAAGATAGAAGAGGAAAAAGAAGATCATGGTGATGATGATGGTGATGATGATGGTGATGATGATAATGAAGGAGAAGAATAAAGCCATGGTGATAATGAGGAAGATCATGGTGATGATGGTGATGATGATGATGATGATGAAGAATTATGATGATGGTGACAGTGATGCTAATGAGGATCATATTTCTGCTGAAGATTACAAATACTTCTGACAATTAACAGTTAAAACCATGTAAACAAAAAGAATAATAAGAAGAAAAGAAAATGAAATAGAAAAAAAAAAACATAAAAAAATGAATGAAAACTCTGAAAGCAAGATGGAAAAGGGGAAAAGACACACACACACACACAAAAAAAGAAAGTGAATGATAAGAAAGACAAAGAAAGAAAGAAGGAAAGAATGAAAAAAAAATAAAGAAAGAAAAAAAGAAGAAAGGAAACAAAGAAAGAAAAAAAAATGAAAGAAAGAGAGAAAAGAAGGAAGGAATGAAAACGATAAGAGAGAAAGAAAGAAAGAAAATTATAAGAAAGATAGAAGGAACAAAGAAAAAGTAATAAAGCAAGAGAGAAAATGAATGATAGAAAAAGAAAAAAAGAAAGATATTGAAAGGAAAAAAAAGCAGGAAAGAAAGAAAAAAAAATGAAAGAAGGAAAGAAAAAAAGAAAGAAAAGAAAGAAAGAAAACGATAAGAGAGAGAGAAAGAAAGAAAATGATAAAAAAGAAAAGAAAGACATAAAGAAAGAGAAAAAAGAAACAAAATGAAGAAAAAACAAAGAAACAAAAGGAAAGAAAGAAAAGAAAAAGGGAAAGACAAGAGAGAAAGAAAGGAAGAAAAGAAAAAAAGAAAAGGATAAAGAAAAAAAAAAACGAATAAAAATAAAGATAAAAAGATAAGAGAGAAAGAAAGACAAAATTAACGACGTGCTCTTCCTCCCTCCTACGTAGCTTTAGGGCATAGAGTGAAGAGACACAGACAAGGAAATAAGTAATTTTAAAACCCCCTCGGCCCTCTCCCTCCCCCCTCCCCCCTCACGGGGCTGTGAGGCCGTGCGGGTGGGAGTTTGGGTGAGTCTGTGTTAATCTTCTAGCTGTCTAAACAGAGAGGGAAAGAGATTGTTCACTCGCGCCTTCAGTCCTTCATTTTGAATATTCCGCCATCAGATTCCTTCCCTCTGCCTCTTTGTGTCTCGTGTTTTCTTTGCCTCAACCGGGTTGGTTTCAGCCTTTCGGAATTCCTAATGGTCTCTTCTCTATACCCCCCCCCCCCCACGCACGCGCGGGCGCATATACACACTCATTAATATATATATATATATATATATGAATCTCTCTAACTATATCTATCTCTTTCTCTCTCTCTTCCTCCCATTCTCTCTCTCTCTCTATTTTTCTCTCTCTCTTTCTGATTCTTGCCTCTCTCCTCCCTCTCTTCTTTCCATCCTTTTTTCCCCTCCTCCCCTTCTCCCCTCTCTCATTCTCTCTTTGCCTCTCTCTCTCCCTCTACCCTCCTCCTCTCCCCTCTTTCTTTCTGTTTCCGCCACTATCCATCTTCCTCCTCACCCCCC
>BOPN01003332.1:125000-127244 GCA_017312705.2 Penaeus japonicus | reverse complement strand
TTCACTGCAAAGATTGTTGACTCATTCATTTCTTCGTGTACAGGCAGCCTCGATCATTTTTAATGTTCACTGTGTCATTAGTACGTTAATCGGTGAAGATAAATCCTTATCTGATATTCCAAATGGAAAGAGAGGGGGAGAGAAACGGAATTTGAAAGTTATTAAAACGTCGTTAGGTCATCAGATACTTTAACATTGTTATTTTTAAGAGCATGTATGTGTGTATATTCAAACTCATTCCACAATCTAGGTCATATCAATAATATAGAGAGTCGTGCAGTATAATTCATCGCAATAGGAGACAGACAGTAATTGATACATTATTATTGCTAGATCCATCTTTCCAACTACCTTTTTATTTATCACCCACCATTGCAACGATACAATTCTTTACACATTAAATCTTGAAGGTATGCGATTGAGCTAAAAGCACACTTCATCAACCTGAAATCTTTAGAGGACTCTGTAAACAAGTCATGAATATTAGATGTCTCAGTAATGCTGGTAGTGCTATGGTTCCAATGGTACTGCACATAAAGATACATATTATCTCTCTAGATGTCTGTCTATCAGCCTATCTATCTATCGACTTATCTATCTTATATCTATCTATCTATCTACCTGTCTATCTATTCATCTACCTTTTCACGTACCTATCTATCTACCCAATTAGTAAAACAAGAAAAGCAGCGATGACAACCGAACAAAGCAACCAAAGCTACGCCAGTTCTTCCAAGATGTTTTGGCGCAGCTCCTTCTATTCACGGCTGTGTTGCTGGACAAACGGGAACAACACAGAAACCAATTTCTGTGTTCATTCGGCATTCAAGGGACCTGGTTAGTAGACTGGTTCCTCTCTCCTCTGGGCTTGGATCTGCCGTCTTGCAAGTTACAGTGGTCTGTCTTTGTCGTCGGTGTCTTTCAGTTGTCATGTGTTGCTACGGTTTTGTCTATTTTATTTTATTTTGTTTACATCCATATTCTTTGCAACAGCAAGAAATTACTTCTTTTTTATACCTATTCCCTCTCCGTCTCTCTCTCTCTCTCCCTCTTTCCCTCCCTCTCTGTTTCTCTCTCTCTCCATCCCCCCCCCTCTCTCTCTCTCTCTCTCTCTCTCTCTCTCTCTCTCCTTCTCTCCCTCCGTCCCTCCCTCCCTCCCTTACCTCCCTCGCCGGTCCCTCCTTGACCTGGTCCAGTCCACTCGATTCATTAATATTTATTTCGGTGTTGTCGAGGTCTTTTCTAGTTCTGAATTAGTTCGAGTTTGATAAGTTTCGAATTTAATTTGACAGTTTGCAAACTTCTAAAAAGGACAAACAAACTTTACGAAAAACAACACTGAGTCAACTACATTAGACACCCGTTTTCCGGTTGAATCGGAATGTAGTATCCGAATGAGTGTAGTGTGCACACTCTACACACGCTCGCGCGCACATCATAATCCCACGACGATATCGACGTAATTTCCAATGAGATATGATAATGTTATCGATCTGTATTATAAAACGATATGACCGAGAGTAAACATTCGCAATGCTGATATTTCCCTTGCAAAAAGTGCTTTCTCAATTTGCACATGTCGCTGTTTCGGCCCATTTTGCATGGTGAATGTTATGGCATGAGGGGGTCAAAAAGGAAGTATAAAAATGTGATGCTAACTGTGACACGGAAAGCAAAAATATATCCATGATCGATAAACATGCTAATTGAACGAGAGGGGGAGGGGGAAAGGGAGAGAGAGAGAAAGAGAGAGAGGGAAGGGAGCAAGAGGGAGAAGGATGAAGAGGGAAGGAGGACGTGAGAATGGGAGTGAGAGTGAAAGGGAGGCAGATAGAGATAGAGATAGAGAGAGAGAGAGAGAGAGAGAGAGAGAGAGAGAGAGAGAGAGAGAGAGAGAGAGAGAGAGAGAGAGAGAGAGAGAGAGAGAGAAGAAGAAGAAGAAGAAGAAGAAGAAACAGAAAGACTCCTCCCTCCATACCCACAGGCGCGCCCTCGTTACTCTCCGCCCAGCCAAGAGACTCCCTCCAACGCAAACCCTCTGCCGCCGCCCGAACGGCTAGCGGTATGACCCGTCCAACAGCGCCATCAGCGTAACGCAAAACCGCAGTTAAAACCGCCTCGCAATCTCGCCCGCGGGCAAATTCCGCCGTAGCGCGAGAGTGATGCAATGTGTATCCGCGAGATTATTGAATTAGGCGCCGGCAATAAAGTATCCCCAGCGCCTCTAAAAGGACTGCGCGATTT
>BOPN01003332.1:92500-95000 GCA_017312705.2 Penaeus japonicus | reverse complement strand
AACGTATAGCACCAGTATATCCCCTATATATCGAAATACTTATTAAATAACTCCCCGCAGTTTAGATAGTTTTGATGTTAAAAATCACCTTTTTTTATCTTCTTCTTTTTTTTCACCCGACATAAAAAATTCACGGCCAGGGTCGCGTCCACCTGGCATTATATATGAATGAATGACGCACACTAACTACACTTTGGCCGCGGGTAGACGCTTTATGAATGAGAAGCAAGGCACACCACTGCTCGTCGAGGGTAAGAGTTTTAAGAGGAAACAGAGGATTAAGAAGAAATAGCAAGAAATGGTGACTAAAGAGAGAGATAAACAGAGATGGCAGATTATCCTAAATCCGTTCCCAGACGCATAACTAGCATACGCGGGGTGGGTCTCAGAGTGCGTGGAGAAACCGTGGAGTTGTGTTTCGCTCTAATATTCACTCGGGCCATAATTTGGACCGGTATTTGTCAGCGAAAGAACACAGGAGGTGGGGGAAGGTAAGCACAGATCTGTTTATCATTGTAGGGAATTTCTGGTCTGGGTCTTTCATCAAACTTTTTTTTTTTCATAGCGATACAGCATATACAACAACACACACATGAATACACATGTGTATATAAGCTTGGGTGCGCGCGTATGTATGTGTGTGTGTGCGTGTGTGTGTGTGTGTATGAGTGTGTGTGTGTGAGTGTGTGTGTGTGTGTGTGTGTGTGTGTGTGTGTGTGTGTATGTGTGTGTGTGTGTGTGTGTGTGTGTGCACATGTGTGTGTAAACTGAAGCAGCCTGTTTGTCAGCTGAGCAATAAGGTATGTAGTGAAGATTCTTTATCGCAGCCATCCTCTCGTACCATATTTTTTTCTTTACACTACAGAGCTTCCACAAATCTTTCTGTCTCCCTCTCTCCCCCCTTCTTTCTCTTTCACTATCTATCTATCCAACCCCCCTCTCTCTATCTCTCCATCTATCTATCTTTTTGTCCCCCTCTCCCTCTTCTCATCAGTTTCTCCCTCACCAAGAGAGAGAGAGAGAGAGAGAGAGAGAGAGAGAGAGAGAGAGAGAGAGAGAGAGAGAGAGAGAGAGAGAGAGAGAGAGAGAGAGAGAGTAACCTTGCAATAACCGTTTATGTTTATACATTATGTATAATGTAATTGTTATTATGTCTATCAAATATTATTTGTACATGTATGCTTTTGCTATCGTATTCTATATAATGTTATAGTCAATGTAATTTGTATCTTTCACGTCATTTTAGTTGTTATATATTTATATATAACATATATATTTATATCTTACTGTCACGCTAGACATACCAGTGCTGTTTTGTCTTTCCATTTGCAAGAGCTATGTATTGATGCAACACTTCCCTCATTATATTCCATATGTCACATGTCACAAGAAAACACGTGATTCACACATCCTGAGACAAGTTACACATTGTGGTAGAGAATCTCCTCTCGGGGAGCAGAGGAGCAACACCTCGCTCCTCCTCGGAGGAACAGCCCTCACTCTAACGTCCTACTGTTTAGCTTAGCAATAAACCAAGAAAGCTGTTCCTGCCGTGTTCTTCACACCCCAAGCCACGTTACCATATACATGAAGAGTCCAAGTCTGACCTGTTAAAGAGAGAGAGGGGGGGGGGGGGAGAAGAGAAAAGATAGAGAGATAGAGAGCTATAGAGAGAGGGGGGAGGGAGGGAGGGAAGAGAAAAGATAGAGAGATAGAGAGCTATAGAGACAGGGATAGAGAGAGAGAGGGGGGGAGGGAAGAGAAGAGATGGAGTGATAGAGAGATATAGAAAGAGAGATAGATAGATAGAGAGAGAGAGAGAGATTGAGAGAGAAAGAAATAAAAGAGAGATAGAGAGAGAGATCCAGAGATCCAGACAGCGAAGAGAGCGGCAGATTTAACACCTGCAACCTACATATGCTTCCTGGTCCCTGCAAGCTGCGTGGAAATCGGGTTGTACTTTTCTTACATCATTAACAGCGAAGAGAGCCCCGGCTCCTCTCTCTCTCTCTCTCTGTCTCCCTCTCTTTCTATCTTTCTGTCTCTCTCTCTCTCTATCTCTCTCTCTCTATCTCTCTCTCTCTCTCTCTCTTTATCACCCCCCCTCCCTCCCTCTCTCTCTCCCCCTCTCTCTCAGCCACCCCGTAACCCTCCAAGCCCAGATCATGGCCTGAGTGCACAGATAGCTAATCCAGCCAACCGGGACGACAAGGATTTAGCATGTCAATCTCTCTCCATGGTCGGAATCCCATAACGGTCATTTGAGTTCATGACAATTAAGCAGGATTTTGCTTGAAGCATTGCTATAGATCTGGCTGCAGCGGGGAGGAAGGCGGATTGCGTTTTGTTTACATTGGGTCAAGGGATCGCAACGGGATATAACAGGCTTTGGCAGGGAGGTCATGGGGTCATCGTTGCGTCCCCCTGGTTGACCTTGTATTCAGCGGGTTCAGGGGACCGGTCTGCGTACCGATATCGCATGACTGGTTTGCCTTTTGCT
>BOPN01003332.1:85000-87500 GCA_017312705.2 Penaeus japonicus | reverse complement strand
TCTCAGGTCACGAGGGAGGAGTACGTCTCAGCAGGAAGCTTGCATTACAATACTGTCACAATATGATGAACCGTAAATCCAACTGCTTAGCCTAGTGCAAGACTGGGACTGACTGATGTGCTGTGAGAAGATGATTTCGACCATCATGCAGAGTCACTGATGATCTTGCTTCCTTTTAGTCAACTTATATGCCAAATAAAACAAGAGTTGAATAAAAAAAAAAAAAAAAAAAAAAAAAAATCAAATTCAGAGGAATACATAAATACATTAACATATATGGAAATGAGGCAAGTGCAGTAAGGGAAGGGGGGTGGGGGGGGAGTGAGCCTGTCCGCCTTGTTCCAAATGCTATTTTCTCGACATTTACCCCAGTCGCAGAAAAGGCTTAATTTTACGAGTTTCGCCAACGCACATTTTGGATTTGAGCAGTTCAAAAGTTTGATTTTAAACACTAGAAAAAGGGGCATTTCATTTTGATATATGAAATACATACTGCACAGTGTGGCATCAATATCACGGTTAACCTTTACATGTGAATGAATATGCAGGTAAATCACTATGCAGACCAAATGCATGCAAGTGAAATATGCATATATAACTCATACAAAGAAAAAATCTTATTATTCATAGAAAACACTGAAAGATATTTCACATGTATCTAAATATATCAATAAGTAATGTACGTATGATGTGTGGAGGGGGATGAGGGAGGAGAAAGGATGCAGAGACTGCATGCATGAAATATACGATACAGTTCCAGAATTATTATTTCACATTCACAACGTTCCATCCACAAGAAGAAGAGAGAGGCAGGGAACACTAATGTATAATTGGCTTAAGGGAGGATAAGGGTTGATATCAGAAATGATCGATAAAGGTTAATATTATGACCGAAAGGCTGTGGCTGTGTCATACTCAAACTTTATTGCAGATCTTGCTGTGAATGCAACGGCTGGTTCTCTATGATCTAGTGTCCTGGTATGTAAACTACAAAACTCTTGTATATTCAAATATCTCAGATAGAACCGTGTGAATGTTGATAACACCGCCACATGATTGGGTATTCCGGAGTGGCTATTCTAATGTTATCAAGGTATACCATGTTTTTCGATTTCGTTAATTGGCAAGGAGCACTTTATTGCGGATGGCGTCTAAATACGCCGATCACGTTAAATTCATCTGTTGATCGAATTCATCACTTGATACCAATTAATAAATCTGGGCCAACATATGAGCCCTTATTCTCTTGAGTCTGACCATCACCTTTAACCTGAACACTATATAAAATGCATAGATGAATGTGTAAAGAGACCCAGATAGACAAAAACAGTGGCAAAGGCATGAGTAGAGAGAAAGGAAAGTTAGAAACAGATAAATGCATACAGAGAGAGAGAGAGAGGGGGGGGGGGCATTGTTAAAATTGCCCATCCAGTGATCAACCTCTTCTACACCTGTAACTATAGGCCAACTTATAATGAAGGAAGCCAAGATAGTTCTTGCATGCAATACTTTTCCACGGCAGTTTTACTTCTGCTTACCATCTGCAAATTATTGAAAAATAACAATTGCTAATGAACTGCAACATCTAGAAGACACGATCTCTTATCAGACAGACAGTTTCGTCTTGCCAAGACCCCCATGCTTGGGGTCATCAACGCGACCTCAGTCTGATCGAAATCAAACAGGTAGACAGCTGTGAGTGATGGTCAATAGGTACCACTCTGACCAGTATCAAAAGAATCAGTGTCAGGGGTCAATCCTCTTGAATATTTTCATATATGACCTTCAAGGACATCCAGAAATACCTGCATAAGTGGATGACTGCGCCCTCTCCACATTGTGCCAGCATGAGAACCAGGCAGGGATGGGGTACCAAGAGGGATGTCAACTTCGCTGTTAACAAAACACAAATAATGCTGATATCCCATTTTGTTAATGGAGTACTGAATGTCAACACTTGGTTTCCAGAGAGATCTTAACCCTGCACAACAAGTTTGTTCCTGGGCTTCATGTTCACATCTGCAAAGGAGCAAGCTCGATAATATCCGAAGAAGAACTCTCCGACAGATGCAACACAACTCATGACTGCCAAAGCAATCTTCCCAGAAAACTGCCGAGACGTTGGTTTGAGTTCCAAGTGGAACAGGACTTCCAAGTTCCCAACATGACCGGCTTCTGCCTCCCCTCAGCCCTGTCCTGAGAAGTACGAGAACTGCGCTCTCAGAGTGGTTTCCTGTAAAAGTGCCGAGTGCCAGGTCAGGTCAGCATCTGCGAACCCCCAGTGCAAGAGGAGCAAGAATATGGACATGACAAATATGATCAGCAGATGAAGACGACTGCCCACGCCATTTAATATCCTATTCTTAACTTAGCACCGATATAATATTCTGCATTCATTAACTAAGTGTAATTCAGTTTCAGCTCTAAAATGAGCTTTTCATGTAAAATGGCTTTTAACATGGAAAAGGAAATGAAGATAAATGTGTGAACGCCTACTTTA
>BOPN01003332.1:67500-72500 GCA_017312705.2 Penaeus japonicus | reverse complement strand
CTGGTTTTGTCACCCACGCCCGCAGCTGTAGGCGCGGGCGTTTTGTCTCCGTCTTTCTGTTTGTCCTGAGGCATCGGAAGGCATGAGTCAGCAGACGACTTCAAGCTCCTTCAAGGGAAAAGAAGAAAAATGTAGTTGGTGCAGCATCGCGCTTATAACTTGCGAGCTGAGGTGCGGATGTGTCGCGCCGTAGTCATGGCGAAGGACGGACGGATCACGGAGATCGGCCCCGAAAAGTTTCCATCGATATCCACATGAAAGGTCCAGGAAAGCGTTGGCTAGTCATGAAAGCCGCGATGTGCCCGCGACGCTCGCTTAAAAGATGTCATGATAACTGTCCATGGGAGGCGTGGCAATGGGCGTGCGTTTTTTCGCGTGATATGCATTACCACGGAATGTCATCAGAAACCGAGTGTAAAATTTGATCGTCACCGAGTGCAGCTGCATAAACGATGCGATTTTTCACGTCGCATCAATTCAGCGGGAACATAGCAGCGCGTATGTGTCATAATTAGCCGTGTTTTGCGTCACAAAGGGCGGAGGCTCATCGCAATAACGCCCATGTGTTCTCCGCTCGCCCAGGGTCATGGCACGCCGCCAAGCTCACCAAGGGGTCAAAGGAGGATGCCACGGATGAAGATCGTGCTTAGGGAACGGTCTGGGATGCTCAGGATACTGCTTGAGGAAGGGGACGGCGGGGGGGAGGGTGTGCGTGGGATTTCCGCTTCAACACGTACTAGGAGACGCTCGGGACACTCGACTGTTGCTTCCGCTTTAATATGATCTTTATGGCGATGGATCCTTCATATACATGTGAACCCACGTAAATGCTTATTCATAACGGACACTATATGCCCACTAACCGATCGACGGACCTAATTCGGACGCGCAAGAAATATTGGTCCGAAATTTCATATGCTTTTCAGTTCTTGTGGGCGAATTTATCATCATTCCCGAATTTTAGCATAACTTTGCAATGTAACCCAAACCTTCAGGGCAATTTCGGTAAATGGGGGGAAACAAGGCGCATCTCAAGTCATCACAGCCCCAGCCTTTCGACTGTCTGGGCACATGTGGCTTCTCACGTTCTTGCCCCAAGACACATTGCAAGCTGCCACCACGACGCTCCAACCTGCTTATCCAGTGATTGCAACATCCAGCGCTCTCCCAGACGTTAAGTTTCAATATCATCTCCTCGAGCGGGCGTTCTCTAAGCAGCCTTTTGTTTTCTGGGAGATAGAGAGAAGGAAATACTCTCCCGCGATTGGCGAAATTGTCGAGGTTAAATCACCGATAGAATTCCGCTGGTATGAGGACCTGGGGATATTGCAAGCATTATTGACCTTCGTGAATTTGTAAGGCATTTGGGGATTGGTGGGTGGGGGGAGTAGTGGGGGAGGGTAGGTTCCTGAGGTTGCTGATAGCTTCTTTTGGGAACGACTTTGATGGATCGCCGTTGCATGGCGGTTTCAAGCATTTATACATTTTGTTTGCATGTATGCATGAAGATATAATAAATCAAAGCAGAAATACATTTGATGAAAAATTATAGGAGACAAAATTGATTCTAAAGTTGGTTTGGTTGATAACAGGATAATGATGATAATGATAATCATGGTAATGTTACGCATGATCATGATAATGAGAGTATTAACATTGATAGAAATAGTAATAAAGGTGATCATTACTTAAAAAGATGATCATAACAATGATAATCGTGATAATGATAACGGTAATGATGATAATTATGGTAATGCTAATAATGATCATAACAATATGATCATTATGGTGCTAAAAACGATGCTGCTGCTGATGATAATGATGAAGTGATGATGATAATGATTTTTTGTCATTTTCATAATTCATAAAACTTATAGGGATGCTATTTATGATCAGGATGATAATACTAATGGTAATGATAATAGTAATGGTAATGATGATATTATTAATGATGATATTGATAATGATGGTAAAAATAATGGCAATGATAATGATCAAATCATTAATGCTGAAGATAACCGTTATAACAATAATAACAATTATAGTGATAATGGTAATGTTAATGATGATAATAACAATAATGCTAACAAAGATGACAAAAATAATCATAATGATCATTTCAATAATAATAATGAGGATAATGATAATAATGGTAATAATAATAACTATGATAAC
Organism: Penaeus japonicus; assembly: GCA_017312705.2. Taxonomy (NCBI): domain Eukaryota; kingdom Metazoa; phylum Arthropoda; class Malacostraca; order Decapoda; family Penaeidae; genus Penaeus; species Penaeus japonicus. The sequence goes on along the minus strand of BOPN01003332.1, from coordinate 70,325 downwards.
AACAATGATAACAATAACGATGATAGTGATAACAGCAACAATAATAAAGATGATACTGATAATGATTATAATGACAATTAAAATGATAATGATTATTTGCAATCATAACGATGATAAAGATGTTAGAAATAATTATAATGGTTATGATGAGAATGATGATATTGATGACAATGGTAAAGAGTAATGAATGTAATGGATATAATGTTAAGAATATTAGTGATATTGATAACAATCATCACAGTACCAACAAAAGACAAAACGATGATAATGATAATATCTATATTGATGCTGATGATGGCGATAATGATGATAACGTTGATAATGATAATAGTTATAATGATGATGATGATAATCCGTAATCCACCTCTTCTCCTCCCACCTTGTAGCTCTATCCGTAGCATCTTGCTTCCAATAGACCCTGCGATACTTCTTTGCATATGTCCAAGCTATTGCAATCTCGGCTCTCTCACTTTATCTCCATTGCATTATTCCATCTTATCCGAGCTCTCCCTCTGATATACTCGTCCTTAATCCTGTTAATATCGATCTACTTAATCCTTATCACATCCAAACAAAATCGCTGCACGTGCAACTCTCTCACCTTTGGGAGTGCCTCTGCCTCAAAGCCATGCGGCATAGCTGGTCTCACTGCCGTCTTGTTATTATGACTTTTTATTCTTGCAAATATCCCTCTATCACAAATCTTTCTTGTTGATCTTTTCCACTCAATCCACTCTCTCTTGCTCCCTTTTCTTCACCTCTATCCCACTCTCTCTATTACTTCAACTCATAAACCTTCACTATCTCTACTCCTTGCATCTGCAATCCTTCTGCCGCCCTTCCTTTCATTCATGCACAGTGAATTTCCACACACAATGTCTTGCTGCTACTAACTTCCATTCATCTTTTCTCTAAGTTCTCTTCAACCTGCTCTCTAGTCTTACTACAGTTCGAAACGTCATTTGTACAATTTTAGTCAATGGAGACTCCTGTTTGGTCTTGTCTGTTTACCTTTCCGTCACCGTTGCGAATAGGAAAGAGCTCAGAGCTGATCTTTGATGCAACCCCATGATAGTAATAAAAGTGATGACTGTAATGGTATCAATAGCAGTCTTAAAGATAGTGATAATCTCATTGGTAATAAGAACAAGAATTTCAAAAATAATGATAATAATTTTGATAATGATAGCGTTGATAATAATACTAATTATTTAGATTACAATAATAAAAACAGTAATAATAATGATACTGATAATGAAAAAGATAATAATTATTGATGGTGATAATCAAAACAGAATCAAAACATTAACAGAAATGATACAGGTAATAGTAAGAGGAAAAGTTATATTGAAAATGATAGATTTTATAATGTAACTAATACTAATGATGATAATGATATTAATAACAGTGATGACACTCATAATGATAATGCTACAACTAATAAAATACAAGATGATGATAATACCTGTAACAAAAAACAACAACAAAAACAAAAACAAAAAATTAACAGTACAGGTAACAATGAAGATGAAGAAATATGACAACGAAGACAACAATGAAATAGATAAATAAATAAATAAAATAAGAACAATAACAATAACAAACTGAATGAATTATTTCTATAGAATGATAGGATGAGAAAATGATAACCATGATGATAATGTCAACAATAATAACAATAATAATTATCATGATTATAAGAATAACAACAATGATGGTGAAAATAATGAAAATAATAATAGTAATAATGCTAATGAGGATGATGATGATGATGATGATAATGATAGAGACAATGATAATAATTATGATGATGATAATGCTAATAATGATGATAACAATAATGATAATAATAAGCATGAAAATAGTGATGATGATAACAGAAAAGATAATAACAAGGATGATAATATTCGTAATGATAGTGATAGTGGTGATTAGAATAATGATATTAATAGTGACATCAGTAATGATAATCCTAATAAATACAATAATAATGATAATAATGAGAATGATGAAGATGTTAAAAACATATATGATAGTATAATAATATAACTATAATGATCATAACAATAATGATGATAATAGTTATAGTGATAATGATAATTACAGTAATGCTAACAATAATGATAATAGTAATAATGTTGATATTTGTATAATTGATAATAGTGATAATGAGACAATGAGAATGATAGCAATAATGATAATAATGATACTACCACTAATGATAATGATAATAAAGATAATTATGGTATATATAACTATAATGATAATGATAACAATCACAATAATGATGATAAACAAAAATAATGATAATGATGATAACGATGATAATAGTAACAATGATAATAATAATAATGATAATGATGATAATGATCATAGTTACAATGATAATAATGATAAAGGTAATGGCAAGCATGAAGATAATAAAAACTGATAATAATGATGCTTAAGATAAGAAAATGATGATTATAATTATTATTACTATAATAATGAAAATAATTATCGTCATTATCGCTTGTAATGATAACCAGTATCCCTATTATCCTAGTAAGGAAAATGAAAGTAATATAAATTACAGTAAGAATAATTATAATGATAATAATAACAAACCTGATAATCATAGTGATGAGAACGAAAATTGTGATAATCATAGTAGTGATACTGAAAAGGATAATAATTATGATAAAATTATAGTAATGATAATGATGATAACAATGATAATGATAATATTAGCACTAACTGTAATGATAGTTATGATGATATGATCAATAGTATTGAAAATGATAATAATGATGATGATAACAATAAGAATAATAGTAAAGAAAATA
>BOPN01003332.1:52500-55000 GCA_017312705.2 Penaeus japonicus | reverse complement strand
CCTTTCAAATATTTGTTAGTGCTACTGGTCTATCATTTTTGGCCTGACCTTTGTTTCCACCTTTATATATTGGAATTATAGTACCCTCTTTCAGTAAGCTGGGGATAATCCCCATGTCCAAAGATTTCCTCCACAAAGTTACCAGTGGCTTTGCTATGGTTTCTTTGCAGTTTTTTAAAAAGATTGCTGGGATTTCATCTGGCCCAGCTGCTGAGTTTGAGATTTCACTTACTGCTTCAAGAATATCTTTTTCATTGAATATGAAGTCAGTGAGACATTCATCTTTGTTACTAATAATACTAAAATGTTGTGGGTCTGATATTAATTTTTCTATTCTTGGGACACTATAGACTTCTTCATATTGCAATTTGAGTAATTCAGCCATTTCCTTTGAATCAGTTACCAATGCACCATTATTCTCAAGAGGCCCAATTTCTGTTCTCCTCTTTAACCTGTTGTTTGCATAAGAGGAAAATATTTTGCATTCTGTTTTATAGCTTCCACAGCTCTTTTCTTCGGCTGCTTTTTGGTTACTTATAGACAGTTTTAATTTATCTTCTAATAGCCTTATCTCTGCTTTGATCCTTTCTCTCTTGATCTGATCTGTTTTTTTTTTTTTTTCAATTTGTTAACCTTATTTTCTTGTTTGTTTCTTAACATGATCCTTCGATCTCTTGGTATAATATTCTTGTTTCTGTTATTTTTGGGGGACACAAACATTCTACAAACATCTTTACATGCATTATAAAGCTTCTCTAGTATATCATTTGGTGTTAACAGCACGTCAATATCTATCAGTGACTTTTCTAGTGTTGCATTAAATTATTTCCAATCTATTTGATTATGGCTAAAGTTTAAAGATCTGAGACTCTTTTCTTCGGCTATCTGTTTTTCACTACATTTCTGAATATTTAACTTATTCATTGTGATTTCAATTATTCTGTGGTCTGATTGGGCTATATAAGTTGATGGTATGTTGTGTACATCTTCCCCTATACTAATAAAAACAAGGTCCAGTATATTTTCTTCCCTTGTTGGAATATTGATGATTTGGTTAAGTAAAAATTTTCTTCAAAATCTAAAAGCATTCGCGCTTGTTGTTTTTCATCCTTAGTGGCCTTTGCTCCTTTCTTTATTTTCTTTGTTTCCCAATCGATAAAGGGGAAATTAAAATCGCCAAGTATTATAATAGCTTCAATTTCCCTTGTATTGACAATGTAATTACTAATAATGCCTAGTGATTCATTGAAAGATGTTTCTGTTGTTCCAGGAGGTCTGTATATAATAATGTATAGCTCTTTTGTATCTTTTGTCAATACCCCTAGTATTAATACTGTATTATTAGAGTATTCTATTACAGTATCCATTCTAGTTGCTAATTCTTTCCTGATATAAAGAGCTACTCCTCCTCTGCTTCTCTTATTTCTATCTTTCCTTATTAGCTCATAGTTATTAATCTTAATTTCTTCATTTTTTGTCTTCATTCAGATGAGTTTCTGTAAGAGCTATCATTGAATAATTGTTAATCTTTGCCATGTCCTCTAGATATGTAGGTTTTGTCTGGTTACTTTTTGGATATAATCCCTGTATATTTAGCAATATGAGTCTCAAATAAATAATTTATTTGCGTGTCTACATTACCTATTGTTGTTAGATAGTTGATGTCGTTGGACGTTTCATCACCTGCCTTTGTACTGAATGTCCTTGTCTAATGCTGGTGATATACCAGTGTTTTCCTGCTCCGTCTTTTTCTCTGTTTTCTCTTAGTGTTTTTTTACTTTGCCTTTTTCATAGCTCAAGTCCGGTGATATCCATGTTTCTTTATATTCATCAATTTCCTTTAGTTTCTTATTCTTTCCAATCAGTTTCCATTTCTGTTTTTCATTTTCTAATTTGACCTTAATTGGCCTTGGTCTCAAAGCCTCCTTTAAATATTTGCCCTCTCTAAAGGCACTCTCAACTTTGATAATTTCATTGAGGTACCATTTTGTTATGATATCATTAATCATTTTCATATCATTTGTTTTCCTGATTTCATGATCATTTTCTTCTTTTTCTTCTAGATTGTATATAAAGAACCTATTTGCTCGGAATGTTTCTTCATTTTTCTTCTCTGACTTTTCTTTTGTAGGTTGTTTTGGTTTTGGTTGCTTTTTTTTGTCGCCTACAACCTTCCAGGCAGCCTCATCATCTTTTTTTGGTTATTCAGTGTCTGAAATATCATTGTCTGGATTATTCATGGCCTGTTTATCCGATTTTTGCCTTACTATTTCAGAAAACAGCTATTTTTCTTCTTCCTGATTTACTTTACTTGGCTCACCTTTTGGATTTTCTTGTTTCTTATTTGGCAGCCTGAGTTACCTTTTTTTCTTTAGGTTTTTCTTTTTGCTCTTGTTTTAATTCATGAATTTCATCTTTCAATATTTGTATCTCCCTCAAACAATGAATCTTGAAGTCCTTTAATTCTTCATACATTTTCTGAATTATGTTTTCTAGTGGG
>BOPN01003332.1:40000-42500 GCA_017312705.2 Penaeus japonicus | reverse complement strand
AGCCACTGTCATAATAAAAAAGGATAATGATATCGTTAATAATGATAATAATGATAATAATGATAACAATGACAATAAAGATATTATAATACTTTTGCAATTACTATCATTATCATTATTGTTATCATTATTTCCATTATTGTCATCATTATGATTGTTGTCATAATCATTGTCATTATAGCACTATGCATATATAAAACTCGTTCGACCAGCTTGTTCTTAATAATTTCTCATCTGACTAGGCTTAAAATGAGTTGAAAAGGCCTATTTCTGACCTTACGTTTTGCTTTTGTGACTTTGGTAATGAAATTTCCGAACCCAATTTCTTTCAATTGGTGATATTCCTGCTGGGTTTCCAAGGAGGTTTCAGTAGGTTTCGCTCTTATCTTTGTCTTTCGAACGACAGGCACACTGCAGCAAGCTAATGCTGACAACAACAGACCCAGTTCTCTACGAGGAGGTATAATAAGGAAGAACACAGTACATTAAACATTAAACAATTCCCGTAAGAATCGCTCGCTGCAACATTCGCGAGTTTTATGTTGCAGGGAAATGACGAAAATGTGCCATGATTGCGACATTCACTGGGTTGGGCGGGTCTGCGGCGCTCTCCGACATCTGTACATCTAAATCATTTATTGTCTCCATTTTTTTATATAGTTTTATTTGCTGCATTATTGTGCATTTATTTCTGAAGTTGACAATGGATTTCGATGTTTACCCATGTCTGAGTGAATTTGGTGAATAGATTGCTTGCTTAGTTCTTCGATTAGTCTTTTTTTTTTACACTGCTTATTTCCCGTGGGATGTTCTTGCCTGAGGATATGTAGCTGGTTATGGCAGAACAAAGTGGACGCAGTGGAAGACCTCCTTATTATATAAGTCCAGAGGAAATATTTTCTTTTGTAAATGCAAGTAGAAAAATGGAGAACTGGTGAAGGTGAAATGATAATAAACTTTGACGAAATCTGTTTTATGTTTTTTTTTTTTTTTTTTTTTTTTTTTTTTTTTTTTTTTTTTTTTTTTTTTTTTTTTTTTTTTTTTTTTTTTTTTTTTTTTTTTTTTGCGGTGATCAGCATGTAATTATGAATTCTGTTTCGCTATAACTCGAGTTCAAACCTGAAATTGAGAACCTAATTGCTCACACGCCTTGTCAAGTGTGAACCACTAGTAAACCGCAGAAGGTGTTGTACCTTCCCATTAAAAAAATAGTTCCTCTGACAAAAGCTGCCAGCTCTTGGTAAGAATCCCGCTTCCTCCAAGGACTTTTAATACAGTTTTCTTAAGCTGAATGCAGCACAGGTCAAAGCAAGAGTTTCCGTTGGGCCACAAATGAAGATAGCGGAGTGCACATAATTCCTAAAGCAGCTCAGTGGGAAGGGAAAGGAGCTTTGGAGAGCTTTGCCGTAGTGGTTCGAGGCTTCTTGGACAAATCACAGTGCCGAAAATGTTGTGGAACCGGTGAGGCTCTGGTGAAGAACTCCGGCAAAGCAGGGTGCAGGGCGTCCTTGCAAGTCCTCATCCTCGACGCTCATCGGGATAAATCGAGACCGTGGGACCATACTCAGAGAAGCAAAGTGATACATTCCATCAATGTATCAATGGACTTTGAAAGCATAATTGAAAACTGTAATTGGCCACAGATACTTGAACGTATTCCATATAAGTCGCAAATCACGATAAGTCATTAATGCTTAATAAGTTGACGATAAGAATTTAAAGAAAATAATAATGAACAAAACAACAAAAAACTATTATTACAACAAAGTGATTAATGTTAATAACAACATCAATTATATATATACAGTATATATGATGATCACAAAACGAGAATAAGAGTAATTATGATAACAAGATCCATAATGACATTTGTGACAACAACAGATAACAGTTCTACGAATGATAAGTATAGGAATAGTAATTATATGGATAATACCAAAAATGATAATGATAAGATGATGATAATATTAAACTGGATAATAGCAGTGATTAGTAATACTTCCATTAAAAAAAAAAAAAAAAAAAAAAAAAAACATAAGATGATGACAGCGATAATATCAATTAGTATAATATCACAAAAGATTGTAAGAACGACAACTTTGCTGAGGATAATTTTAATGACGGTAGTGATCATAAGAAAAGATCAGTCAAAGAGGTAACGTCTTTCTACTTCAGAACTATAATAATTCTACATCTTATAACTTCCGTAACTTCATAAACATGAATATAAAGTCAGTTTCACCAGCTTCACCATCACCATGATAGTGATGATAGGGATGATGATGATGGTGTTGGTGATGATGATGATGATGCTAATGATAGTAATAATGGTGATGATACTAATAATGATTGGAAAATTGGTAATGATGGTAATAGTAATACTATCAATAATAGTGATGATATGTATAGCTATAATAATGATGATGATAATCATGATGATAATGATAATAATGATGATAATGATAATGATAGTCATAGAGATGGTATGGTTTATTATATC
>BOPN01003331.1:160000-165378 GCA_017312705.2 Penaeus japonicus | reverse complement strand
TTTTTTTTTTTTTGCGAAGAAGGGAAGGAACACTGAAAATAATTAATGATTGGACCGAGTTTGTTGGTCACTTCGCTTAGTAATAAGAAAAGTAGTATTCATCCTCCTTTCTAAAATGAAGGCAAAGCATGCCCTGCTGCTGAGATTTATCATCGTAAGGGTCCTTATAATGGCACTTTGATAGGCACTTAACAACAGAGCCAGTGCTGGGTAAGATTACCTGGAAGACAGATGAGGGTGTGTGTCCTCTGTGTTATCGGTATCACTATCAGTTTTATTGTAGACTTGTATCGTTAGAAGATACTGTCAACCTTAGATGTGTTTTCCGATAAGATAAACTCCATACAAGCGCGCGCATACTCCTACACATCCACCAACCCGCCTACACGCACAAACACACACATTTGCAAGAAATGGCTTACTCACTTAGATGCATACACAAATACAATGGCAAACAAACACATACACTAACACACAGACACACACACACACATACCCACACATAAACACACACACACACACACACACACACAACCCCCTTCCCCCCCACACACACAACCCCCCCCCCCCCAACACACACACACACACACACACACTCACACACAGACATACACAGCATACAAACGGTGACTCACCAAACATTCACATTGCCCTTTGACTCGCAAGAACCGGTCATACATTCCCATCTGTCACAGGACTATTCCATTCAACATATCTCTACTCTCTCCCTACTCTGTCATGGTTGATTATTCATGCAATTTGAGTATGCAAATATAATAGGCATGATACACACGAGGATTTCATTCCTTGTTTTATAGTATATGGTAAAGGTTTGTATCGTGAGAGAGGGAACGAGGAAGAGAGGAAAGGAGAGAAGGCTGGAAAGAGAGAGAGAGAGAGAGAGAGAGAGAGAGAGAGAGAGAGAGAGAGAGAAGAAAGAAGAAGGAGAAAGAAGAAAGAGAAGAAAGAAGAAGAAGAAGAAGAAAGAAGAGAAGAAGAGAAGTATATTATTGTTTCTTTTACTTTCATTATCATCATGATAACAGTAATGATAATAGCAATAGTAAAACTGATATGTAATGATAATGTAATAATTGAGACAATTAGTTATTATCATTGTTTTTATCCTGTAATTATTGTTATCATCATTATCATCATCATAATATCAATAATGACAATAATGGTAAAAATAATGATAATGATTATTATCACCATCATTATCATTATCATTGATATAGCTATCAAGATAATCGTCTTCATCATCATCATCGTAACTATTAAGGATAACAATGAATATTCAACAGACAACAGAAGAGAAATACAATCTTGAGATGCTCTTTGCATGAAAACCACAAACAGAATCACATCCCACTGTTTTGCATGCTCTTCATACTCCGCTGGTGAATATGAACTCATTGTTACACATAATTCAAGTTTCCGTTAGTCGGTCTGCAACACCAGCTAGCACAGTAATGCTTTCAATTCACTTAATTAGTGGTTGCACCGGAAACTGCATAATCACTACGGGAGATGCTTTGGACTTTAAGTGGGGGCTGAGGGGAGGGTGGGGGGTGGATGATAATGCATTTCCTGTTTATGCAAGAGACCGACTTTGATAGGCTTCTGTGCAAATGATAAAACATATACATAACGGAGTTTCAATAGGATGTTCCTGAATAATCGATATGCATGCGTGTGTATATGTGATTAAGGCAATATCAACACCTGCAGCGATTACAGCTGTTCAATAGGATGCTTACCTGAGATGTTTCTGGATTATTTTGAAGTGGCTTTAATCTGTAAAGAAAAAAATAATGGAACATTATTAACCGTATAGGGTGACTCAAGGGCGGGAGGAAAGAATGACAGAGAATGACAGACTTATATTAAATGGTTAAGCAAATAGATGGAATAGATAGGAAAGAGAGAGAAAAAAATTAACAGACGGAGCTAGGGGGAAATAGAAACAAAGAGATAAAGCAAGGATTTAAATCTATGGGCCCAGTATATCAGACCTTGTTCCAAAAATGCGATTCTCTCAAAATAGTGATATGAATCCCTGTATAGTTTAGCACGTGCTTTGTTTCAGTATTTTCCCTAAATAGTGCTACGTCCTTTGCCATACAACAATCCTCTGTACAAAGATTTATGACATGGCGTTATTCTGTTTATTTTGGAAATACGTAGAATCCTTTTTGTTTGTAATGATACTCTCGTTGTGTTTATTAATTATTATGGCTGTATGCATCCTATAGATTTTTTTTTTAATCTCTCGCTCTCTCTCTCCCTCCCCCCCCCCTCTCTCTCTCTCTCTCTCTCTCTCTCTCTCTCTCTCTCTCTCTCTCTCTCTCTCTCTCTCTCTCTCTCTCTCTCTCTCTCTCTCTCTCTCTCTCTCTCTCTTTCTCTTTCTCTCTCTCTTTCTCTGTCTATCTGCCTTTCTGTCTCAATAACAATGGCAATAATAATATCAGTGATAGTCACTATGAAATCAATGATCAATCAGCAACTCTGATAATCGTTGCGTTACCAGAAATAAAATGAAGATAAAAATATATATATATATATATATATATATATATATATATATATATATATATATATATATATATATATATATGTATAACAATACACGTTTTGGAGGATTAAAAAACAATTACGTTCTACCTTTTTAAAAATCTGACTTAGCATCGCTTAATGGAGACTTTTCGAAACGCATATGCTGAAGGATATAGCCATGCCAAGATGATCACATATTCATGCGGCAGAATTCCAGTATATCAGAGTTCAAAGTCCTCAAGGGGATATATCTGAGGAATATATTTCACAGCACCGACGTCCTTTAAGGTACCTCTTCCCACCATTTCTATCACGTAAGTAGACACATATACACGCCTTATTTATTCCAACACAGGTGGATACCTCGTTCAACATTCTCTCTCTCTCTCACAGTTGATCGAAAAGCTCCCCTTACTTGCAGTGACTAATTCTCCACTGCTCTGCAAATTGTGCAAATTGTTGCTCTAGGTGAATATTCATTCCCCCCCAATCTTAAAGGTCGAAGTTACAAAGCACACTGAAGGAAAGATGTATATGGACGTTAAGTCACGCCATAGCCAGGATCTAGCGGGACTCTGTGTACCCGGCAATCATTCTGTAATGGAACAGGATAACGAGTACGTCGTTGACACAGGAGATTGATGTGACACTGTTGAGAAGAATGAACGGTCGACGGAAGGACCTGCTGTGTTGCCCTTCTAGGTGTGAGTGAGCTATCCTGCTTTAGAAAAAAAATAAAAATCTTTCTTTTTTTAAATCATGCTCTTGTCTAGGGTATATAAGCAATTTTTGTATCATGATGTTTAAACGATGTTGCTCATATCTAGTTAGTAGTTATTTTAGTTATGCCCTCCTCGCCTACACTCTTTATATTTTTATGTATGTCTGAGTCTATATCATATCCTCTCTCACTCTCTTTCTCTTTCTCTTTTACTTGTTTCCTCCTCACCACCCTCTCTCTCGTTCTCCCTCTCCTCATTTCCCCTGCCTCTCTCTCTCCTTTATTGTCTTCTCTTTAACCCTTCTCTCTTTTCCTCTCTCTTTTATTCTCTTTAACCCTTCTCTCTCTTCCTCTCTCTTTTATTTTCTTTAACCTTTCTCTCTCTTCCTCTCTCTTTTATTCTCTTTAACCCTTCTCTCTTCCTTTCTTTTTTATTCTCTTTAACCCTTCTCTCTCTCTCTCTCTCTCTCTCTCTCTCTCTCTCTCTCTCTCTCTCTCTCTCTCTCTCTCTCTCTCTCTCTCTCTCTCTCTCTCTCTCTCTCTCTCTCTCTCTCTCTCTTGTCTATCCCCTCTCTCTCTCTCTCTCTCTCTCTCTCTCTCTCTCTCTCTCTCTCTCTCTCTCTCTCTCTCTCTCTCTCTCTCTCTCTCTCTCTCTCTCTCTCTCTCTCTCTCTCTCTCTCTCTCTCTCTTTCATTTGGTACTATCTATCTGTAGTTCTTTTTCCTTGATTCTCTCTTTGTCCCCTGTTCACACAGATATACACGTCGTTGACCAATGCTGTTTGTATTGTTCACACCTTCTCGATGGGTATCTATACATGTATCCCATAGAAGGGAATTCAATCGTATATACTATAAAGCTAAAAAGTTACTCTATAGTGATGGTTACATGGAATGCGATTCGATCTTTTTGTACGATTGATATGAGAACATTTAGTGTCATGGCAACGTTTTGATATTTTATTTTCCCATTGGTGTCCCTTACTCTTTTGCTTCTTGTGTATTCAGTCGTCCACGAACTGTGCACTCTCGTTATGACGTTTGTTTTTTGCTCTCTCACTCTATTTCTCGTTCTTTCTCTCTCTCTCGCATATTGTGATGATGAAAAGTATGAAAGGTGATGATAATGAGGGTAATGATGGTAATGATAATGCTTGCAAACTTAATGATAATGGTAATAGTAATAATAACAATAATGATGATGCACTACTACTATTAATAATAATGGTAATACTAATAATGATGATAAGAATGATAATGCTAACAATAATAGTGATGATAATGATGCTTATCATAATGATAATGATAAAATTAATGATGGTAATGGTAGTGATAATGTTGATAATAACAAGAATAACCACGACAATAACAACAGCAACAATAATTTATGAAGATAGTGATGATAGTAATAATGACGATAATACTAATAACGTTAATACTAATACTGATCGTAAAAAAAATAGTAATGGTGATGTTAAATAACCATTATAGTATTGATAGCACTTGATGGAATTAAATTTGTATTATTAGAAAGAAAATACAAGATGACAAAGAAGAAGAAGAAAGAGAATTCGAAGAAGAAAAAAGAAGACAAGTAGAAAAAAAGAAAAAAAGGAAAAACAGAAAACAAGAAAGAATAAAAATATAAGGAAAAAATAAATATTAAGAAAAAGAGAAGGAACAAGAAAAAAAAACTAAGAAAAAAAAGAAGAAAAAGGAAAAAAAAAAAAAAAAAAAAAAAAAAAAAAAAAAAAAACGAAAGAAGAGGAAGGAAATAGAAAAGAAGAAGCGATATATGAGGAAGAAAAAGAAGAGGAAAGAGATTAAAAACAGAAGAAGAGAAAAGAGATGAAGAAAGAAGAAAAGGAGGAAGAAGCGGAAGTAGATAAAAATGAAGAAATTAGTAAGAATAAGAAGAGGAAGGAATAAAAAAAAATAATAGCAGAGAAAGATAAAGCACTGAAAATGTGACTGAACTTTCAAAACAATAGTGATAAAGTCAATAAGAATAATTGGTGTAATAGTAGTAATGATTGCGAAAGAAATTATAGCAACAAAACATTAGTAATAATAATGATCATCAATATTATCATCATCGTCAT
>BOPN01003331.1:142500-145000 GCA_017312705.2 Penaeus japonicus | reverse complement strand
AGAGAGAGATTAATAGATAAGAGAGGAGAGAGAGAGAGATGAATAGATAAGAGAGAGGAGAGAGAGAGAGAGAGAGAGAGAGAGAGAGTCTAAGAGGAGAAAGGGGGACCAATGCAGAAAGGAAACGGGGGGATGAAAATGGAGGGGGAGAGGGAAGGGAAAGAGGGAAAAAAGGGGGAGGTAAGTGACAGATTGAGGGGTGGAGGGTCAGGGGAGGGGAGTGAGGGAACGAAGGGAGGATGGTAGGGTGGCCTCATAGCTTTGTGATATTTTCCTTTTCTTGTAAAGCCTCTCTCTCTCTCTCTCTTTCTCTTTCTCTCTCTCACTCTTTACACACACACACATAAACACACACTCGCCCGCACACACACACACACACACACACACACACACACACACACACACACACACACACACACACACACACACCACACACACACACACACACACAGATATATATATATATATATATATATATATATATATATATATATATATATATATATATATATATATATATATATATACATATATATATATATATATATATATATATATATACATATATATATATATATACATATATATATACATATGTGTGTGTGTATGTAAATATGTATGTATGTATAAATTATGTTCCAAATTTGCCCATTCTCTACTCCCTTTCCTCCCTCTCGAGGGGGTGTGGCACAGTGAGAGACCGCTCGCTTTGCAGTACGAAAGTCTCGATTTCGCATCAAGCAAGTCCTTCATCGTCGACTCAGATTTGTGTGAGTATTGGGGTCAAGTGGGGTCAAAGTCGCTGTCCATTCTGTAGTCTGGAATGCACCTTCCCTCTACTGGCATTTACTCAGTAATGTGTCTAGTATTTACTAACTGATGCGAACATTGGTGGATTAAGGATGCCTTTCTGGGAAATCCTGGTGGCACATAGATTAACTAGTCTTTGAACCGTGAACATAAGAAATAAATAGAGATAGATTGAAATATAAATCAGTAAACGTAGCCTAAAACCTCTTCGACTGAGGTAAAAGCCATTTTCTTTTTTTCTTTTTCTTCTTTTTTATGAATTTGCTGAGATACCATAGCTTCCACCAATGATTTCTTTGCTTTAAAAGATCTATATATCTACCCGAAGTCCCAAAATATCCTCCAAATTAATTTGACTTTGGCTTTTTGGATTTTTCGCATTGGTCTTTGCCTCTGATTGATTAAGAGTATTCGTCAATAGTAAATGTCTGACAAATTTCCTCCCCAAAATACAGGTAGAGCCTGACCTGTAATCAGCTTTTCCATCAAATTTGGTCTAAATCTGATGAGAACCGCTCGTGTTTATCTACTACTAGGAAGGCTAATACACTAACACACATGTGACGGAAAATAAAGCAACTATCCTTTCTCTTTTAACCCGAAGTGTGCGCTACAATCAGGCATTTTTCCGACAAAGAGTAGGGCCATAAACTGCCAATGGAGCACTTTTCGTACAGACCGAAAACGAAATGAACTGAAAACGAAATGTTCAATTAAAAGGAAAAGGTTTTACCGAGTTTTTTTTTTTTTTTGTAGGTTCGGGAAATGCGTGTTCGTGTGGTGATAACGGAAAGGAAGTAGGAAACGAATGAAAAAGTGAGAGGGACCGGAAAAGACACACAGAGAGAGCAAGAGGAAAGAAAGAGAGAGAGAGAGAGAGAGAGAGAGAGAGAGAGAGAGAGAGAGAGAGAGAGAGAGAGAGAGAGAGAGAGAGAGAGAGAGAGAGAGAGAGAGAGAGATTGATTGATTGATTGATTCACATACTTATATAAGCAGGGACACAGAGACACGCACAAATATAGACCTCCTTATTTCATAAAAGCAAGTAAGTGGTAATTGAATACGTTACTAATATGTATCTAGAGAAACAATAAGACTCCAAAGAAAGGAGATAAAAATACATTTGTAATGATTGTATGTGAGATCTAAGGCCAATTAATAAAGTCTTCTTGAATTGGTTTACCGTAACACATAATCGTAACATCTAAAGGAATTGTATAGCAATATTTTACATCAAACAACTGTGGAATTAATCAAATGTTTAGCATTTCTAAACTGAGTCGGAATGTGATGTTTGGAAAGGGAGACATGAATTTAAAGGCATTTCTGATTATCCTGTGACGTTTAAGCGTGGGAGTTATGAATGTGTGTGTGTATTTGTGTGTATATGTATTTGTGTGTGTGTGTGTATGTGTGTGTGTGTGTGTGTGTGTAATAAAAGGCTGGTATTTCTTCTTTTTTTTAACAGAAATACTTTAAAGTTTAAATTAATTTTTTTTAATTTGATATGTGTCATAAATATACTAATTACTTCTTGATGTTTCACATATACGGCATAGTTTAAAAATGACGTTATAATATATACTAACAGACGAAAAGAGGCACGTTTACCATACGTTATATAATGCTGAAGTATATGTATATACTGTAAATATAATTTCTATCTCTCTCTCTTTCTCTCTTTCTTTTC
>BOPN01003331.1:80000-85000 GCA_017312705.2 Penaeus japonicus | reverse complement strand
CTAACAACGTAAGGAATGATGCTGCATGCACAAGGGAGGCTTCCTCGTTGAAGCAGATGTCTCTCTCTGCAAGCAAGCTATGAAGACCTAGAGAGATTCAGATGGTAGATATGGTCGGTTTATTCTGTTTGATAATTTTTTTTTTTTCTTTTTAGATTATTACTTTAAAGTTTCAAAGGAAGAGATGCTTCCTATGTTTCCTATTATATTGTTTCCTCGATTTGCATTATGATATAGCCTATGGTGATTTAGCACATGTACATCTGTATATATATGTATATATATATATATATATATATATATATATATATATATATATATATATATATATATATATATATACGTGTATATATGTATAAATGTATATATGTATATATGTCAAAACATCAGTAACCAGCTATTCTACGTCAACTATATAATCCAACACTGGTTAAAAGACATCAATAACACCACATGACATCTCAATAGACCGTATAAACCCCAATCTACTAGTCTTATCTTCACTCCTGCTCCCTTCCCTTCCCTTCTTTGATGATTATAGAGTATGTTTATATACGATATCAAATTCATTAGTAT
The DNA here is from genome assembly GCA_017312705.2 of Penaeus japonicus. Lineage (NCBI taxonomy): Eukaryota > Metazoa > Arthropoda > Malacostraca > Decapoda > Penaeidae > Penaeus > Penaeus japonicus. Next base: position 84,424 of record BOPN01003331.1, on the reverse strand, counting down.
ACTTATATTACATTGAAATACATTCCCTTAAATCAGCGTGTGTGCAGTCGCGTAAATGTAGAATTGCTTTTAGTATTATGCCCATCAGCTGTTTGTGAAACTTTATCACGTCTCTGCATTCCTATTCTGGGCGTTTACGGACTCTTCATTTAGCCGGACTTTCAGGTCCTCTGAAGCCCTTCTGAGGAGAACTTATCTCGAGTATTCTCAGATCGTCAGTCCTTTGCTCAAGTTCTACTTTTTGATAAGATTAAGTGTATTCCGTAACACTATCTCGCTAAAAAAAAAGAAAGAAAAAGAGGAAAGTGAATCACTCAACTATCAAAAGGTCTAAATCCCTTTTCGGTATTACTGACAAGTTCTATTAACTAAAACTTATTTAACTTATTTTCATTCTCACCTATGGAAGTTTCAGTTTTTTTTTCTATCTGGAATTTCGATATCAAAGTCATGTTTTTTATTCCAACCAACAATTATGGGAATGATTTGTTAAAAAAAAAAAATTATTATGAATATTCAGCTTTGCAAATCTTTTCTTTTTCTTTCTCGTTCCAGCTGATGTGGTCTTTAGCCGTGTCTGACGTTGCTCCACTAAGCCTTCAAGTATTAAAGGCGTTTGAATATTTAAAGCTCATGCTGGGAAGCAACTTTTCATTCTTTTTTCTATTATATTTGATAACCTTTTGACAAATACTATGACCGTTACGATCTTTATCTAGTATCCTCTCAATTTTTCTTTCAATTTTTTTTCTTTCGTTTTCTTGTGTGGCAACATATACTTGGTTATTTTCATTTATTTATTTTGTTTCTTGGGCAACTTGCAACTGAATACCTTGCAGGGATTCCATAGCCCTTTAGGAAGGTTTCCTTAGGTAACAATCAAGCTTTGATTAATTATTTTTACTCTGCAAAATATCCATTTCTTTTCATCCTATAAAAGGCAAGAATGAAATCAACATTGCGAGCATCCATCTTGCGATATATAATCTATTTAAAAAAAAGGTCATACATACGATGAATACATTGCTAGGAAGTAGAATACGATTTAGAAGACAGTGAACTTAAGGCCATGAAAAGTGTCCACGCATTCGTTGGACCTTCTATCACACCCTTTCGAGGCCATGAGCATACACTAAGGGTTTTTATAGATATGGTGAAAAGGAAGTTAAAACGTTACGTATTAGATATATATTGTTATTTTCAGTTCCACTAATGAGCATGTATGTGGGTAAACACCTTTCCACACACCCACACTATCACTCATACCCACACACACACACATGCACACACACTCACAAACACACGTCTACACATATATTTGTATGTAAGTTTTGTTTGTACGTTTCTCTGACACTACATGTAAATATCTATCATTACCTATCGGTGTGCGTGGAAATGTCAAAACATCAGTAACCGGTTATTCTACATCAACTATATAATCCAACACTGGTTAAAAGACATCAATAACACCACATGACATCTCAATAGATCGTATAAACCCCAATCTACTAGTCTTATCTTCACTCCTGGCCCCTTCCCTTCCCTTCTTTGATGATTATAGAGTATGTTTATATACGATATCAAATTCATTAGTATACTTATATTACATTGAAATACATTCCCTTAAATCAGGTCAGAATATCTGGGACATAAGCACTGTACCCACTGACGCCTGATTTCGCCAGCTGTTCATACGTGTCGGTATAGTGTTTGATTACTTTGATCATGGTGCTGTAGTGTTTATTATTTCTCGTATACCTCACTGTAAACTTATGCGTTATGGAACAAAACTGTTGTGTATAAACCCCTTGTCGGGTATCACACTCCTATTCTGTGTGGGTTATTAGTTACGACACACTAAGACACACCACCACACTATCACAGCTTCTTCCTATTCTTATCCCTCTACCCTTCCGTCCCCTCACTCCATATCACCCCCCACCCCTCCCTCCCTCTTCTCCCTCCTGCCCACCCAAAAAACACCTGAGCAAACTATCAACATTATCACCATTCAGGCACGCAAGGTCTACACTACTGTTAATGCACAGTTAACACGTAATTGTCAATGAGAGCATTATAGCAAGACAACTCCAAGTGATGGTGCAGCTGGTGTTAATTATACAGGTTTGTTGGTGATGTAGCTGGTTGGCTGGCTGATTAGGTCCTGTTTAGATATGCTGTGTTGGTGAGATGGCGAAAGGGTGATTCTCAAGCTAAATTGTGGTCGGAAGGTTGTGGTTGGGTAGGAGCTAGAGAGAAAAAGGGAGAGAAAATGTATGATTGAGGGAGAGAGAGAGAGAGAGAGAGAGAGAGAGAGAGAGAGAGAGAGAGAGAGAGAGAGAGAGAGAGAGAGAGAGAGAGAGAAAGAGAGAGAGAGAGAAAGGACATACCAACAGACAGTCCAGCCATACATAATAAGGATTTTTTCTTTCTTTTCTTTTTGACCCATCCTATAGACCCCCCCCCCCCCTCAAAAAAGAAACAAAGGAAAAAAGGGGGAAAAAATCCAGTCAAATCGAATGCACACACTCTAATTTCCTTCACATCGACAACTCGACACCGTGGGTCAGGGGACGTTAAACTTTAATGAAGACAGATGCAGAGTCATAAAGGCAAGGTGACAGGTGGATACATCACGTGATACACCATACATCTTCATTACGAGACACGCTACAACAGTACCGCCAGTAAATCATCGGTGCCAATGGCTCTCAGAACCCGTGACGTAAGTGGTTTGGGGAACTTGAGATACCAACAGACTTATTGGTTGTATATGTCTTTCGTGTCTCTCTCTTTCTTATGGTGTGTTTCTGCTTTTCTTCTTCTTCTTCTGCGTTCTTCTTCCGTTGTTTCTTCTCTCTTTTTTCCTTTGTTTTTCTTTATTTTTTTGTCTTGTTTTTTTACATTATTTTTCATTACCTTTTTCATCTTTCGTGTTGTTGTTTTATTTTTATCTTTTGTTTCTTCTTTTTTCTTGTTGATGATTAACGATCATTTCCACAATTATTTACAATTCTTCATCTAATTCCTTTTTCCTTTATTCATTTTTCGGCTTCCATTTTTTTTTTTTTTTTCGTTTTTATTTCTCTTCTTTACTCCTCTTCTTCATAATTAACAAATATATCCATGATCTTACATAAGGAGAGGAAGACATCATCAAGAGGCGAAAGAGAAAGATAAATACTGATCTATTTCCTGAATATTTCATTGCGGAAATATTGACAAGATGTAGCAAAGCCAGTGTTTATATTGGATTACTTATTCCTGGTTGAAATATGCATTACCGGTAGAGTAGTCGTCAATAAGATGTATATGTGCAGTAAATACAGGCACTCGTGTTTGTTTATGTAAGTATATAAGTAAGTAAGTACGTATGCAAACACATACACACAAGCGCACTCAGGATCATATTCAAAAGCTCTCTATCTTTTTCTTTTCCTCACACTCACACACACACACACTGATACACACACACACACACACACACAAGCCTACCCGTTTTGTACGATTCAATATATGCATGCATGGATGCACATATTAATATAGTATTTTCTTTTGTTTTATTTCAGTTCAACATATTCAATTTCATTATTTATACATTGGCATTGTTATCCTATGAATGCAATTTTGCAGGAATATATTTTTTTCCATTATTTCGAGCCCAGAGTACAAAAGAAATGAACAATTCAAGCGTATTTCCATAGGCCACGGTACGTCCCACGAAACTAGAAGAATTTACGTTAAATGACAAAAAAACAAAGGTTACGAACGCCATGAATTTTCACACGAAATCAAAACCAGATTCACAAATTCGAAAATATTTTTCTTCTCTCGCTTTATCTCTCTCAAAGTATTTTTTTTTTTTTTTTCTATTTTTGAGAGATGATTTTTCTTCCTTTTTTTCGGCGACGGCAAAGTTCTCAGCATCGCGAAGGAAAATGTTCTGTTAATGACACCACGGAGACAAAAACATTAACTCTCAGATAAATTTTCGTCGTCTAATCTACCTTTCATAGCCTTGGGATACAATTCCACAAGATCGGAACATGTATCTGTCTGTATGAACACCAACATAAAGGATGTGATGTGTGAACATAGATAGCATGAAACACACTAAAAGGAGTTTTTTCATTGTATTGCTAGGTTTAACAAAAATACTATTTTTTTCGTTCAGTCTTGTGTTGTTGTTGTTTTTTTGTGTTTGTGTGTTTTTTTATGTATATATTTTTAATTGTTCATATATATCGTATTGCAATTTGATTAATTTGTATCCCTGCAACTCTTTCCGATATATAACCTTTGATATTATAATTACCATTGTTTATATCAATAACCTATTTTTTTATTATCAGTACTAACAAAATCATCATTTTTCATTAATTATGATTCTTTTATTATCATTATAGCCATGTTTTTTTATATAA
>BOPN01003331.1:60000-72500 GCA_017312705.2 Penaeus japonicus | reverse complement strand
TATATATATATATATATATACATATATATATGTGTATATATATGTATATATATATATATATATATATATATATATATATATATATATATATATATATATATATACACAAACACACACACACAAACACACACACACACACACACACACACACACACACACATGTATATATATATATATATATATATATATATATATATATGTATATATATATATATATATATATATATATATATATATATATATATTTATATATATATATACATACACACACACACACACACACACACACACACACACATACACACATATATATGTTGATAACAAGAAAATAAAATACAATATAGTGTAGCAATAATGATGATTAGTAGAGCATAATTCTTGGATGAAGAAAGCTCGACAAGACAATTTTTCTTTCTTTTATACTAAAGGAGGGAAATATCTGAGTGGCGAGGGTGAAGCAAAGGTCGCTCGTTTTTGGATATGGAAGCAGCTTGTAAGGGAAAAGAATTTTAAAAACATTTTTTTTTCCCATACTTTTCTCTCACTCTCTCTCTCTCTCTCTCTCTATTTTCCTCCTTTCACAACTCGAAAAGGTAAAGGAATTTTATATGGTATAATCATTTTTTCATTTTATTATTATTATTTTTTTTTTACAGGTATCAACTTTATTATTCGAGGAAGTCACATTGTATTTATAGAAAAAAATGTACAAGATTAGATGCCACCATTTCTTTCTTCTTTTATACTATATCTACTCGTTCTGGTCCGTTGGTGAATTTAGAGTAACTATTTTTAAGATCCCTAACGGAGGAGAATATTACTAAAAAAAAGAGGAAGACTCCATTCGAACAAAGGCAGAAAGAGAGATAGATATCGTGAGTTAAGCTTTGATAATGTCATCTGCAGGTGGAGGGGTTCGCAGACGCAGGGGCCAAAAGATACGTAATCCAATACAAGATTGAGGGCATCGTAGGTTTGTATGAATAAAGACTAAAGCGGGGTGGAGAGGGACGTCACAAGAGAACGGGGAGGTCGGCACAAAGGAAGGGTTAGGAGAGCAAGGGAGAGAGAGAACTAGGATGCAGGCTGATAAAAAAGGGAATGAAAAATGCAGATACACGGGGGGTTGTGCTTCTATTAGAAGAACTTGCACACCAAGTGAAAAGAAACGTTACAGAAACCAGCGAGGGGGGAAAAAAAGGTTCATGAAAACGAATCTCCTTCAATGAAACACCCGCAGTGTTCATCACCTCAAGAAACGGAGAATTGGATATAACAATAGCAAACGATTCGCTCACATCAGTTCAAGAAACGAGATAATCTTGAAGCAAAATGGCAATATCCAAGAAGCATACATATGCAATCGTGCAAACAGAATTATCATTATACATATAGATTCGTTTTCTAAAGAAGTCCAAGAAATACATAGCTAATATACACGCACCTTAAGGGAGAGGAGTCGAACCGTACCGAATCAGGCCGTAGGGCCCGAGTGAAGCATGTGCGCCCGGACTTCGAAACAAGTGCAACCGCTTCATCCCGGTAGCAAATGAAAACGCAGTCAGTTTACATGTAGGCGGGCTCGTAGCAACAAATTTGCCTAGTGTGTGTATCAGAGCGTGTTAATCTAAAACAGAATAGTGTGAGGTAAAGGAGGATGAAATGTTTGTAATTTTAGTCACGAGTTGGGAAAGCTGAGTGGGAGTGATGACTTTTATCGATATGTAATGGTTGTTGCTATGAATATTCAGAGAGAATTATGAGTAGTTAACTAGTCGAGGGCGTTGTTCAATGAATATAATAGGAAACAAGAAAACAGATGTGTAATGTTACTGCGTTGAAGGAATGTAATATTTGAAAATTAAAAAAAAACTATTTACAGCAATATACAAATCAGAATGAACAAATTCTTGGAATTCTTAGAAATGTAAATCACATGGAGATGAAAAGACAAAAAAAAATGTAATAAAGTGTAGTTATCATCAAATAGATTTGTGAATGAATGGAAAAAACGTGCCACACTCGTTGAATCATCGCCAACATTTATATAGTTATGATTGTGTTAGTTTTTTTTCTCACTTTTTCGTTAAATTTATCCCGTTCCTCTCCCACTTTATGAATGGATTTCTCGGTTGATAAATATATATGTAAATTTCCCTCTGTCGATTTCCCTTCGTATTTATATTCTCTCGTCCATTTGAATTTCGTTAAAAATGACGTGGAAAAAGCGGGGAAAAAAGGGAAAAAAAGGTATGGACCTACAATTGAAAATGATGGCCAAAAAGTAGAGAAAAAAATCATTACCAATAGCGACCATCACTACCTATCACCACTTACGCCTTCACCACCCACTCACCACCCAAGCGCCTCGACCACCAGCCACTATGATGTTTTAATAACGGGTTTTACGACGCAATGCTTCGTGCACGCGGCTCACGGCTTCTGTGCCCCCCCCCCCTCCCATCCCCCAACCCCCTTCCCCTCTCCCCCCCCCCCAACCCCTTTCCCTACTACCTCACACCCCTTCCCAATACCGCATCCCGCTCTCCCCCCCCTCCCAATCCCCACCCCACCCCTTCGCCCTACACATAAACCGTCTAAGTATCCCATTCTGCCTTGATAACGAGTCGACGCCTTCAAAGTTCAACCATGAAAAATGTAAATCAATGCATTGTCATCCATCTCCTTCCTCCTCCTTATCCTTCTGGTTCTTTTCTTCCTCCTCTTCCTTCCTTATATGTATATATATACATACATATATATATATATATATATATATATATATATATAGAGAGAGAGAGAGAGAGAGAGAGAGAGAGAGAGAGAAAGAGAGAGAGAGAGATACAAAGATATATACAAACGTATACATTATGAATATTAAATATACATTTGTGTGTGTATATACACTTAATTCTCTCATTTTTCTTTCAATATTTATTTTTTATCTCTACATAGCAACCTTCTCTCTCTCTCATACTCTCTCTCTCTCTCTCTCTCTCTCTCTCCAAAGTATTTTAAATTTGAATTCGAACTCTCCCCCCCCCCCTCTCTCTCTCTCTCTCTCTCTCTCTCTCTCCAAAGTATTTTGAATTTGAATTTGAACTCTCCCCCCCTCTCTCTCTCTCTCTCTCTCTCTCTCTCTCTCTCTCTCTCTCTCTCTCTCTCTCTCTCTCTCTCTCTCTCTCTCTCTCTCTCTCTCTCTCTCTTTCTCTCTCTTTCTCTCTCTCTCTCTCTCTCTCTCTCTCTCTCTCTCTCTCTTTCTCTTTCTCCAAAGTATTTTGAATTTGAATTTGAACTCTCCCCCCCCTCCTCTCTCTCTCTCTCTCTCTCTCTCTCTCTCTCTCTCTCTCTCTCTCTCTCTCTCTCTCTCTCTCTCTCTCTCTCTCTCTCTCTCTCCAAAGTAAATTTGAATTTGAACTCTCTCTCTCCCTTCTTCCGTCTCTCTTCCCTCCCGTCGTTTCTGCCTCTCCCCATCACTCCCTTCATCCCCCCCCACCCATCCTCCCCCCTCCCTCCCTTCCTCCCTCCTTCCCTTTCTTCCTCCCTTCGTCCTCTTCCGCTCTCCCTTCTTTCCCTCTCTCCTTATCTCTCCCTCTCACTCCTGCCTCCATCTCGCTCCCTCTCCTCTGTACATTTACAAAGGACATAAGCGAAACATTTCTACAAAAGGTGATTTATTGTAACATTATCTGAGATGATTCTTTGGTCATTTTTTTTTTCTTTCTTTCTCTCTCTCTCTCGTAAAATCATAATTAATGATAATGTTGGCCATTTATAGCTTTTTGCTGTGAAAATGACGGTGAACATTGGAATTTCAGTGGCGGAAGTATTTACGATTGTTGTTTTCATTCTTGTTGTTGTCTTTCTTGCTGTTTTTTTTTATTATTAATGTTTTTTTTTATCCTTGTTATCACCATTATTGTGATCATTGTTATTGTCATTATTGCGACCATTGTTATAATTATGATGATCCTTATTTTAATTGTGATGTTATCATTATTATCTTTATAATCTTCATCAATTTTTATGAAAGTAATAATGAGGATAATCGTTATTATTATCTTTGTCATTGTTATTATTGTTATTGTAATCATTATTATTGTTATTATTCTTATTATCTTTGTTGTTATCATCATTATCATTATCATCACTATCATTGTTTTCGCTATCATTATCATTAGCATCATTATTACTATTATCATGATTATTATTCCATTATTCTTATATTCATCATTGTTATAATCAATTCTGTCATTATTGTTAGTGTTTTTACGGTTATTAAAGGTATAGTATTATTGCTATTTATTATCATTACTATCATAATAATCATTATCATTATTTTTATTGTCATTGACATCATTGTCATCATTATAGTTATCATCTTTGTTATTACTATAATCATAATCGTCATTATTATCAACGCAATTACTAGATATCATCATCAGATGTTATTCTTAATACTTATCAATATTATCACGTTTTCGTATACATACACTTTGTTTGTTTCTTTCTTTTCTTTGGGGCATTAACGTCATAGTCTCTCTCTCTCTCTCTCTCTCTCTCTCTCTCTCTCTCTCTCTCTCTCTCTCTCTCTCTCTCTCTCTCTCTCTCTCTCACCCTCCCTCTCTCTATCTATCTATCTCTATCTATCTATCTATCTCTCTCTCTCTCTCTCTCTCTCTCTCTCGTTAATGAAATACGAGTTTCTATATAATAATATCAATCATACAAAATGTGATCCCATTTCGTCTCAAGTAACCAAGAGAAGAACGACAGAGCCCTTTCTCTTTGGTGATGATCTGCATTTGCTCGACTTTTTGGGCGAATGTTGCAATTTCTTGATAGGGGATTTGACAGCGAGAAAAGTGAGGTTTCCGGTGACGAGATGTATTAAAAGGAACGAAATTGGTTGCACTGATTTTTTTTTTCTTTCTTTCTTTCATTTTTCTTTTTCTTTTTTTTCTTTTTTGTCTTTTTTCTCTTTCGTTTTTTGTTGCTGTTTTATTTTTCTCTCCTCTCGGTCTCTGTCTCTCTCAGTCTTTTTGTTTGTCTGTCTGTATTTCTCTCTCTATTTTTTCCCACCTACCCTTCCTATCTCCTTCCCTCTCTTCCTTCTTCCCCTCCCTTCTATTCTCTTTCCCTTCCTTCCTTCTTCCTTTTTCCCTCCATTCCTCCATTCTTCCCTACCCCCTTCCCACCCATCCACCAACCCACCCACTCTCCCCACCCTTTTTCCCCACCCTCCGACCTTCCCCTTTCCCCTCAATTCCCACCCAGTAAGAACCAGCTATTTCGGAATCACAGGGAGGACCGGGCGAAAGGGGGAGGGGGTGGGTGGGAGAAGGAGAGGTGGGAGGGAGGGGAGAGGAGGAAGCGAGAGAGTGTTGGAGCGGGGAACAGGGTTAGGGGAGGATGATGGGGGGGGGGGTAGAGGAAGGGGAGGAAGGGGAAGGGGAAGGAGGAGGAGAGAGTAGAGGAACAGGGGGTGGGGGAGGAAGGGGAGGAGGAAGGAGGAGGAGGAGGAGAGAGTAGAGGAACAGAGGGTGGGGGGGGGGGAGGTAAGGGGACAAAACGCCCATGCACCGAAAATCCAATAAAGGCAACAATACAATTCTAGTTTAACGAGGAACCGGGCCCGGCGAAGGACACTGACGGAGAACTGCTTTAAGAAATGCAAATGTGTCTCCGTCGGCCCTGGACAAAGATTGATGGCTGGGTTATTCTTTCAACTTATCTCTCTTCTTTTTTTCTTTCTCTTTCTTTCTATCTTTAGTTTCTTCTATCCGTTTCTTTTTTTTCTCTTTGTCTCTTCTTCTTATTTCTCTTTCTCTCTTCTCATTCTCTCTTCTCTTTTTTTATCTTTGCTTTTGTTCCTCTTCATCTCCTCTATTCTTCTCCCTCTATTATTTTCTCTTCCCTCTCTCTCTCTCATTTTTATTTGTTCTTCTCGTCCTTCTTTTTCGCTCTATCTTCTCTCTCTCTCTCTCTCTCTCTCTCTCTCTCTCTCTCTCTCTCTCTCTGTCTGTCTGTCTGTCTGTCTCTCTCTCTCTTATTCTTTCAACTTGTCTCTCTTCTTGTTTTCCTTCTCTTTCTTTCTATCTTTAGTTTCTTCTATCCGTTTCTTTTTTTTCTCTTTGTCTCTTCTTTTTATCTCTCTTTCTCTTTTTTCTCTTCTCTTTTCTCTTTCTCTTTTATCTCTTTGCTTTTGTTCCTCTTCATCTCCTCTATTCTTCTCCCTCTATTATTGTCTCTTCCCTCTCTCTCTCTCATTTTTTTTTCTTCTCGTCCTTCTCTTTCGCTCTATCTTCTCTTCTCTCTCTCTCTCTCTTTCTCTCTCTCTCTCTCTTTTTCTCTCTCTCTCTGTCGCTCTCTCTCTCTCCACTTTCTTTCCTTATCAATCTATCTTTCCCCCCTCTTTCTCTCACTGGTTTCTTCTCTTCCCTCTTTCTGCACACATTTTCCTCTTTTATCTACCTTTTTACTCTCTCTCCGCACCCCTCTTTTCTTCGATTGTCTCTCACCCTTTATCGCATTTTGTTCCCCTCTCCCCTTTTGCTTTCATCCTACCTTCACCGACGAGTAGTTTTCTTTTTTTTCTTTCTCTCTTTTTATCTGAAAATTTTCCTTCCTTATTTGCTTCCCTGTTGCATCCTTCCTTCGTGATGATATTATTGAAAATATTGATTTTAGTAATGATCATGATAACAATGATATTGAAAATAATCCTAGGAATAATGATAATGACAATAAAATAAATATCGTAATAATGATGATGATACTGACTATAGTAACAATAATGAGGATATCAAGAGTAGGAGCAAAAACATCACTAATAAAAGCAATAATCGTGGATTGAACGATAAGATAGGTATGCGTACTGAGTATACAGAATTACTATAACTCCTGAAAACAGGTGAATGATATTTACTGTTTTTTTTCACTTATATGTATTTTAATATCATTCATCAATAAGATAATATATGCTGCAATATTCAGATTACCTTGAAATCTTTTTTATCAATTTAAATTGTTCATATCATTATTGTCGTTATTTGATTAAAAGAAAAAAAAAAGAAGGTCGCAGCAACAATAGGAATTACAGAGAGAAAGAGAAACAATTTATGAGAAAGAGGTAAAGAGAGATACCAAATAACTCTGTGAGTGTGAAAGCGAAAGAGAAGAGTGCGTGTGTGGTAAATGTGTATGTGTGTGTAGGGGGGGAGGGTTGAAGGAAACCAGAAAAGTAAGATAAATAAGAGAATCAGGGATGAAACGATTAGATGAACTGACAATAATGAATTCCCCAAAACATGAAAGAAATAGCCTTAAGCTAATGAATGGAGACGTAACGTGTCGACTGATGAATGGAATTCCAGCTGGGGGGATGTCATAGGAGAAACGAATGATCGTAGTAATAGAATCGGTGGAGTGAGGAATAGAATAATGAGGAATGGACTGAATTAAGAAAGAAATAGAATTGGGGTTATAGGATGCACACCGTCAGGGTAATTTATTATATTAGCTGACGTACCTTTCCCCTATTATATTTTTTTTCTTTTCTCACTTTTCCTCGTCGTCTCTCTTGTTTTACTTGATTTCGTTCTTTGTCATTTTGCTTCGTCCCTCTTCCCTTACTCTTTTCTTCCCTCTTACGTTCTCTTTCTCTCTTCCTCTCTCTTCCATTTTTTTCCTGATTCTCTAAAAGTCAAAGTAATGATTAAAATAATAGTAATCCTAAGTCTGCAATACATAAAATGTTTTAAAGGTTTTTGTCGCAGAACAAAAATAACAATAGAAAGAAAAATAAAAGAAAGAGAGAGAAAATGTTATTATATTTCTAACAAAAGCATTAGTTTGAAATACATATATGAAAGATAAAACATCTGGCTGGCATTTTTTATAATGTTGATATTAAAATTCAATTACGAGGCAGTCATTAAAAATCAATATTGCATAAAAATGCTTGCTTAAAAATAGAAAATAGCAATTGCTTCCCCGAAATATGATACTAGTATTTAAAAATGTCGAAAGCAGTCATTACCATTAGGCAGTTTATTAAGGATGATAAGGAAAATAATAATGAGGATGATGATAGCGATAATAGAATGATAGTGATGATAATGATAACAGCAGCAATAATGATAACAAAAATAATGATAGTCACGATGATAATAATGATGATAATGATAGGAATAATGATGAAGTGAATATAATAATAGTAATGATATTATAATTACTAATCATAATCATGATAATGATACTAATGATACTGTTAACAGAGATAATGAAAATGATTATAATGATAAAGCAAAAAATGTATTCCAAAACATAATTAAAGTGTAATGCAGCTGCACATTCTTATAAAATGTAAAAGCCTTTACTTTCAAATACAAGAATGATTATTTAACTAACGGAACGCTACATTTTTCCTTTTCTTATTTTTTTCCTTTTCATATTTTTTTTTTTTTTTTTTTTTTTTTTGCCGCAAGAAAAAACATTTTGTGTTTGTATGTGAGTTCTTTGGTCAACTTTTTTTTATTTATCTTTTCTATGATATATGTTGTTGTTGTTTTTATCATTGTTATGACTTTATAGCAGATTTGACATTACTATTATCAATATTAATATTATAATTATCTTCATTATCGTTATTTTCATTATTATCAATATCACTATTATTAATACTATTATCATCCTCATCATCATCATCATCCTCATCCTCATCCTCATCATCAACCTCCTCCTCCTTATCCTCATCATCATCATTATCATCACCACCCTCCTCCTCATCCTCCTCCTCCTCATCATCATCATCATCATCATCTTCATCCTTATCCTCCTCCTCGTCATCACCATCATCTTCATCGTCCGGTATATCTCATCAAAGATATCAAAGTCAATAAAATAGGTATCTGAAGAAACATGACATGACATGTCGTATCGTAAAGGTTTCGTCTAGATGGAGTGACTTGTAATACGATACGAAATGTTGTGCATGCTTATCTTCCATTAATGATGAAAGTTGAGAGCGACTTTCATATCCAAACTCGATGATTCCCTTAGAGTGTATCTTTATTTGCGGTATTGATATTCATATCATCGTTATTATTTGTTATTTTCATTATCTTATTATTATCATCATTGTTATCATTATTATTATTATTATTATCGTTATTGTTATTATTAGAATTATTATTTCTACTATTATCATTATCATTATTATAATTATTATTATCATTATCACTATCATTATAATTATTATTATCATTATCACTATCATTATTACTGTTATCATTATTATCATCATTATTAACATTTTCATAATCTTTATCATTAATATTGATATTATGTTAATCATTATCATGGTTATTATTCTTATCATCGTCATTATTATGATATTATTATTATTATTGTTATCTGCTTTATTATTATCGTTGTTATCATTATTACCATTATCATCAATATCATTAGCATAATTACTATTACTACTGTCGGTATTATCATTATGATCAATATCATTATTAACACAGTTATCATTAACATCATTATTATCCATTTTTTGTCATTATAATTTATCATTATTATCATCATCATGATCATTACTATTGTTATCATTAATATTAATATCATTATCATTAATCATTATCGTTGATACCATTAACATCATAATCATTATTCTTATCATTATCATTGTTCTTATCATTATCATCATCATCATCATTCTTGCTGCTGTCGTTATAACTATCGAATAACATCTGAACTACATTTTAGCTCTTTTTCTAATAAATATTTTGTTTCATTTTTCTCTTTCTTTCTTATTTTCTAACATTTACATCTATACGATGATTTTCCAGTAGAGGAAATCTTTATACAAAAATATTATTTGAACATTCGAAATCATTTGTCTTTTCAATTCAGACTACGAAATTTCTACGTGACCTAAATAAATAATTGTAAAATTGTAATGAAAAGGATGCTAATAGATGATATAATGATTACCATTAATAATGATAAAAAAAAAAACACGATTCCACATTTTTTTCCTTTTATCTTCATTTCTCACACATTGTCATCTTTCTTTCTTAATCTCTCTCTCTCTTTCACTTTATCTCTCTCTCTCTTTCACTTTATCTCTCTCTCTCTTTCTTTCTCCCTCCTTCCCTCTCTTCCTCTCTCGATTTTTCTCTATATCCCTCTCTCTTCTTCTATTTCTCTCCCTCTTTCTCTCTTATTCTCTCTCTTTCTCTCTCTATCATTTTCTCTTCTTCTCTCTCTCTCTCTCTCTCTCTCTCTCTCTCTCTCTCTCTTTCTCTCTCTCTCTCTCTCTCTCTCTCTCTCTCTCTCTCTCTNAAAAAAAAAAAAAAAAAAAAAAAAGAAGGTCGCAGCAACAATAGGAATTACAGAGAGAAAGAGGTAAAGAGAGATACCAAATAACTCTGAGTGTGAAAGCGAAAGAGAAGAGTGCGTGTGTGGTAAATGTGTACGTGTGTGTAGGGGGGGAGGGTTGAAGGAGACCAGAAAAGTAAGATAAATAAGAGATTCAGGGATGAAACGATTAGATGAACTGACAATAATGAATTCCCCAAAACATGAAAGAAATAGCCTTAAGCTAATGAATGGCGACGTAACGTGTCGACTGATGAATGGAATTCCAGCAGGGGGGAAGTCATAGGAGAAACGAATGATAGTAGTAATAGAATCGGTGGAGTGAGGAATAGAATAATGAGGAATGGAGTGAATTAAGAAAGAAATAGAATTGGGGTTATAGGATGCACACCGTCATGGTAATTTATTATATTAGCTGACGTACCTTTCCCCTATTATATTTTTTTTCTTTTTTTACTTTTCCTCTTCGTCTCTCTTGTTTCACTTGATTTCGCTCTTTGTCATTTTGCTTCGTCCCTCTTCCCTTAGTCTTTTCTTCCCTCTTACGTTCTCTTTCTCTCTTCCTCTCTCTTCTATTTTTTCCTGATTCTCTAAAAGTCAAAGTAATGATTAAAATAATAGTAATCCTAAGTCTGCAATACATAAAATGTTTTAAAGGTTTTTGTCGCAGAAAAAAAAAACAATAGAAAGAAAAATAAAAGAAAGAGAGAGAAAATGTTATTATATTTCTAACAAAAGCATTAGTTTGAAATACATATATGAAAGATAAAACATCTGGCTGGCATTTTTTATAATGTTGATATTAAAATTCAATTACGAGGCAGTCATTAAAAATCAATATTGCATAAAAATGCTTGCTTAAAAATAGAAAATAGCAATTGCTTCCCCGAAATATGATACCAGTATTTAATAATGTCGAAAGCAGTCATTACCATTAGGCAGTTTATTAAGGATGATAAGGAAAATAATAATGAGGATAATGATGGCGATAATAGAATGATAGTGATGATAATGATAACAGCAGCAATAATGATAACAAAAATAATGATGATCACGATGATAATAATGATGATAATGATAGGAATAATGATGAAGTGAATATAATAATAGTAATGATATTATAATTACTAATTATAATCATGTAATGACGATACTAATGATACTGTTAACAGAGATAATGAAAATAATTATAATGATAAAGTAAAAAATGTATTCCAAAACATAATTAAAGTGTAATGCAGTTGCACATTCTTATAAAATGTAAAAGCTTTTACTTTCATATACAAGAATGATTATGTAACTAACGGAACGCTACATTTTTCCTTTTCTTATTTTTTTCCCTTTTTTTTCCGCAAGAAAAACATTTGGTGTTTGTAGGCGAGTTCTTTGGTCAATTTTTTTTATTTATCTTTTCTATAATATATGTTGTTGTTGGTTTTATCATTGTTATGACTTTATAGCAGATTTGACATTACTATTATCAATATTAATATAATAATTATCTTCATTATCGTTATTTTCATTATTATCAATATCACTATTATTAATACTATTATCATTGTCATCATCATTATCCTCATCATCATCATCTTCATCCCTATCCTCCTCCTCATCCTTCTCATCATCATCATCATCATCACCACCCTCCTCCTCCTCCTCATCCTCATCATCATCTTCATCCTTATCCTCCTCCTCCTCCTCCTCATCATCATCTTCATCCTTATCCTCCTCCTTGTCATCATCATCATCATCATCATCATCATTATCATCCTCATCTTCATCGTCCGGTATATCTCATCAAAGATATCAAAGTCAATAAAATAGGTATCTGAAGAAACATGACATGACATGTCGTATCGTAAAGGTTTCGTCTAGATGGAGTGACTTGTAATACGATACGAAATGTTGTGCATGCTTATCTTCCATTAATGATGGAAGTTGAGAGCGACTTTCATATCTAAACTCGATGGTTTCCTTAGATTGTACCTTTATTTGCGGTACTGATATTCATATCATCGTTATTATTTGTTATTTTCATTATCTTATTATTATCATCATTGTTATCATTATTATTATTATTATCGTTATTATTATTATTATCGTTATTATTATTA
>BOPN01003331.1:27500-30000 GCA_017312705.2 Penaeus japonicus | reverse complement strand
GAAAAGGATATGGAGAAAGAGAGAGAGAGAGAGAAAAGGGAGTTAGAGAGGTAAAAAGGAGAGAAGCAAATGAAATAGCAAAATAGCGAAAGGAACATGAAAACGAGAAAGGAAAGAAAAGAAAAGAAATCACGCTAAAAATAAATTCAATAACGATAAAACTCACGAAAAAAGGAAGAAAAAGAAAGAAAGAAATTCGAGAAAGAATATGGAAATAAAATGGAAATAAAAAAAAAAAGATGGAAGAAGAGAACACGAATCGAACGCAGGTAAGAAAGAAGCAAAGAAAGAAAAAGAAGAGAGGACAGCGACCCGCATTTTTTTTTTTTTTTTTTTTTTTTTTTTTTTTTTTTTTTTTTTGTGGGTGTGTGGCGGTGAGACGAACACCACAAGCTTGTTTTTTATATAAATAAAAGTTCTTGCGTATCTATTTTTATTGCATATTTTCACGGCGTAATTGCCCGTGAAACAAGATATCCCGCATCGCACGTTATAAGGAAGAAACCGCAGCATAAATTTACTAAGGGAAGAGACAGATGACTGGCAAGACAGGTAGACACACGCGTAGACAAAGTGGGATTCAAATAGATAAGGGAATCAGCTGCTGAGTACGCGTATAGATAGATTGATAGTAAGATAGATAGATAGATAGATAGATGGGTATAAAGACAGATAAGTAGATTGATTGATAGATAGATAGACAGATAGATGGGTATAAAGACAAATAAGTAGATTGATTGATAGATAGATAGATAGATAGATAGATTAATAGATAGGTAGTTAAATAAACTGACTGATCGACCGATAGGTAGATATATAGTATGATTGATTGATTGATAGATGGATAGACAGGGAAATAGATGAATAAACAGATATGTATATATATATATATATATATATATATATATATATAGAGAGAGAGAGAGAGAGAGAGAGAGAGAGAGAGAGAGAGAGAGAGAGAGAGAGAGAGAGAGAGAGAACTGATAGACTGATTGATTGTTTAGCAGATTAATGGATTGATAGATAAATAGATAGAAAGATAAACAGATTGTAGCTATATAGATAGATGGAGAGGTTGATAGATAGAAAGATAAATAGATCGACAGATGAATAGATAGATAGATCGAAAGATAGATAAATAGAAAGATAGATATATAGATGGATAGATGGGTAGGTAGATAGGAAGGTAGAATAAATGAATAGACAATTAAATAAACAGTTATTCAGGACTGCAGGATTAACTACAGAATGGCATGTTATTCATACAGCACACACGGGTTTCGTAAGCTCTTGATTTACATTCAACTCTCACCTTATGAAGCATAGATCGACCAGCATTGAGTGCGTGTGTGTGTGTGTGTGTGTGTGTGTGTGTGTGTGTGTGTGTGTGTGTGTGTGTGTGTGTGTGTGTGTGTGTGTGTGTGTGTGTGAGAGAGAGAGAGAGAAAGGGACAGAGAGAGAGAGAGACAGAGAGAGAGAGAATAAAAGTGAACACGAGAGTAAGAGAGAGGAAGAAGAAGGTGAGAAGACGGGAAAAAAATAGAGTGTTGCATTAATGCCATTATTGCAAATAAAAATGCCTCATTAGAGAATATTTGCATTTCCTCATTAATATCAACACATTCAAAAGCACAGCTACAAAAACAAGGAAAAAAAAGGAAAAACGCAAAGGTATAGCAAAAACAATTCCTACAAAGAATGAATAAAAAAAAGTATATATTATGCAAAAGGTCAGTATCCCTCCGAGTCACCCCCCTCCCCCCCCCCTCCCTCTCTCCTTCCAGTGTCCTCTCGCCCCTCGCCTCAACGTTCCCTCTTCCTCCTCCTGCTCCGCCCCCCTCCCCCATCACACTTATACCATTCTATCACCCCGCCCCCCCGCACACACTCTCCAATCTCCTCCCCCCAACTCACTCTCCAATCTACCCCCCCTCCCCTTCCCTTCCCCCCTTCCCTTCCAGTCCCCCCCCTCTAATCCCCTCCCCTCACACTTTCCAGTCTCCCCCCCCCCCCTTCTAACCCTCCCCCCTCATCTTCATCGACGAGAGGGAGAGTAATGGGCGGCACAAGCACCTCCCCCTCCGCCCAATCTACCCCCCCCCCCCCCCCGAGGCAAACGCACCTGAGACCGGAAGTGAATCATCATTGTGAGTTCGTAAATATGGCTAATGCCAACACGCGACTCGTGATCATCTCGCTCGCTTAATGATTGCTCTCGTCTTTGCAATCTCTTGATTCGTTTTTTTTTTTTTTTTTTCTCTATTTCTCTCTCTCTCTCTCTCTCTCTCTCTCTCTCTCTCTCTCTCTCTCTCTCTCTCTCTCTCTCTCTCTCTCTCTCTCTCTCTCTCTCTCTCTCTCTCTCTCTCTCTCTCTCTCTCTCTCTCTCTCTCTCTCTCTCTCTCTCTCTCCGGAGAAATTGGTAAAAAGAAAGCAAATCCCTCAAGGTGCGATGTAGGTAATAGGAAAACAAATAGGATAGGGCGGCTCACGGGCGAGATCC
>BOPN01003330.1:162500-165406 GCA_017312705.2 Penaeus japonicus | reverse complement strand
CTCTCTCTCTCTCTCTCTCTCTCTCTCTCTCTCTCTCTCTCTCTCTCTCTCTCTCTCTCTCTCTCTCTCTCTCTCTCTCTCTCTCTGTCTCTCCTTTTTCTTCTCTCTCCTCCACCCTCTCCCTCGCCTCCCTCTCCAGCACTCCCCTGGGGGCGGTTGTTCCTAGTAACGAATTTCCTTAAAAGCACGCGGCCCAAGCACCACTTCATAAACCGCCGGCGAAGGGAGCGCTTTTAAGAAGATCGGAAGCTCTCGGCCGCCAGACTCGAGAAGAAGGAGGCTGGGGGAGTCTGTCCGCGTGCAGCACTCATCAATGGGGACGAGGGGGAGGTCGCTGTTGCTTGGGCATTGAAGGGGGAGCTCGGTGTGTCTTGGGCGTGGAAGAGGGAGGTCGGTTTTGTCTTCGCTTGGGTGCGCGAGGGGAATGAGGGGAAAGCTTGTGGGCGGATCGTAAGGCGTGAGCGGGTGAGGAGGATGTGAACGGGACATGATGTGGAGCCGATCTGGAGAACTCCTGATCTCCCTTCCCCAGCATTTACTCCCTTAGTCTAATTTTACTCGCGGATGAGATACCATTTCTTGGCGATATTTTGATATTCTATTTTATCCACGATTGCCTGTCTGATGCTCTATCTATATTCATATATACACACCGAATTCAGATAGAACGCACACACACACACACACACACACAAACACACACAAGTAGACAATACGGCTATGATTTTCCCTTCGTCTAATTGATTTTCGACCTGAAACATTATCATAAGATTAATGATCTTCGAATTATCTTTTGTACTAAATATCAAACAATAATTATTCCTTTTTGATTTTCTCACCGGTTGAGGTTTTCTAGCGCGATCACCTTTAGGCAGCCTCGTCCCCCTGTCTACGCTCTCTTGTCTGTTTTCTAAGTTTTCTAGTAGTTATAGTTTCTAGAAATTATTGATAGTTAGGGCAGAATGGCAATCGGTTTTGCGTTACCATTACGGTTTTCATTTTGTGTTGCGGTGAGCTTATTTTAAGGGTAATTCTGCTAGTGTTATGGTCGTAGATGTTTTGCTGACTCATGTAATAAATATATTGCTATTTTTAGGTACATAATGATGATAATAATGACAAGGATTATGAAAATGAGAATGTGATAATACTGATAGGGATAATGATAATAATGATGATAAAAATAATGATGATAGCAATGAAAGTAATAAGGATAATGATAATGATGATGATAAAAATTATAATAATAATGATAGTAGTAATGTTGATAATAATAATAACGATAACGATAATAATGATAATAAAAAATAGTAATGATAATGATAATGATAACATCAGTAAAGAATGATAATTATAGCGATGATCATGACAATAAAAAATTATATTGCTAACAATGATGATACTAATAATGATAATATAGATAATAATAAAAATGATAATGATAAAAGACGATATAAATAATGATAATGATAATGATGATATCAGTGATAATAACAACTAAAATGATGGTCGTGATAATAATAATGACATGAAGAAAAGGAAGAAGGGAAAATTAGAATAATGATACCGGTAACAATAGTAATAGTAATAATGATGAAAACAATAATGATAAAAATACCTCTTCTACTAATAAGAATGATAATGATATTGATAGCATCAATAATGACATTGATAAAAGTAATAATCATAATGATAACAGTAAAGGTAATAATGGTGATGATGATAATGAGTATAAGAAGAGAAGTGAGAGTGATACAAATACCGATTCCTTGCTCCAATATCCTGGCCTCCTGACGCAGCAAGCACTCCCGGCAGCAAAGTCATACCCTTTTACCAGGAATTCTAGGGTTCTCTCAAGGAAGTCTTATGGGCACTTCTTCTCAAGGGCCTCCTCTCTTTGGCCGGGTAGATATCCAGGCTTCCAGGTTCGAGAAGTTTTGTTTTCTTTCAATGGCAATAGTTCTCGTTTTTTTCTGGAAATCGACTTTGCACAATCTCCTCCATGGGGGTGTTGTGATCTACTAAATTTGATGTTTATTTCAGACCAGAGGTTCTCGACCTATTCCGAGCGTTGAAACCCTTTCACTTTTGTTGTTTGCACCGCGGAACCTAAGCTCTGTGCGCACCGGATACATAAAGTCGGTGCATAACAGTGAAACATCGTTTTTTTATCGTTATCGTGCAGCAAAATGCAAGGAAGTGACGAATGAAATCCATTGGCATTCTGAGGTTGGACAATCAGGCGCATTACTCACCTACACGAATATAGAGAATTCGATGAAGACAAAATTTCGTTGAGTGTTATTGGTGATATGCCACGGAACCCTTGAGACCTTCATGAAACCCTGGGGATCGGTGGAGCACACGAGTATCTCACTAGTTACTAAGCAACATCCTACCACTTGAATACTCCAATAGGAACACATCATGTGTATCAGAAACCAGTGCAATAGCTACAGATTATTCCTGACTACATATCTGCAGTCAGGGCTCTCACTAAAATCAAAATATTGAATCTTTCCTCTGAACTAAGCATAATGGTTATTCCTAACACTCTTAATGGTAAATCTTGCATTCATAATGAAAGGTCGTTCAGTAATGCAGTATAAGAGCACTGGGCCTGTATCAGTAAGACGAACTCATCATTATAGTAAACTTTTCTAACGCACACTCATTTTGCTAAACGTTTCATGCCAAATCCAACAGTATAACAGTATCAAACAGACACAGAAATACTTCGGGTATATGCTTAAGCTAATTCAATTATTCGTTCGCCTGCTTCATTCAATGGGCAACTCTCGTGTTTAGAATGTGCAACTGCAAGTCTGCGAGAGGTCTCCTGCTCAGTCATACACGCATAGTATTGAATTACAACAGTTTAATCTTTGCTTTTGGGAAGCGAAACA
>BOPN01003330.1:150000-152500 GCA_017312705.2 Penaeus japonicus | reverse complement strand
AACGTAAAAAAATGTTTGCGCTTTTTTCTCATCCGTAAGTTGCTTTTTTATGAACTTATCTCGCCGCCTATATGCCGTGCCTTTTTGTCAGAATTTATTAATCATGCTGAACACATTTCCAATATCAACAATTTATCCTTTCATTTTGCTATCTTCCCCATCCTATTTTTTTTTTTTTTTTTTTTTTTTTTTTTTTAATCTTTACTCTTCAGTTTCCCATTTGAACAAAATGAAAAACAAATACACATATCTGCACGATTGCATCCCAGGGACAAAGTAAAAAATAAATGAAACAAGTATTAGAATTATTGGTAAGAACTTTTTTAATGCTCATTATTGTCATGATTAGGGTTATTATCAATATCTTTATTCGTAATAGTTATCATTATCTTATCATTGGCATTATAATTAATGTTATCACCATTATCATAGTTACGATTATCATCATCGCTATCATTATTACCATTATTACCAACTACTAGACTGGCTGTTCCCTTAACACACCAACGTCTCTTGGCAGTATAAACTTACATACATGATATGACACTCTGGATCTCAGACGCATACGCTGTATCGGATTAACATAATAATCTTCATAGCTTAAGGGAATGCAAACCTCCTGTCTGCTATGCATAATTCAGCGAACCTATGCACTGAGACTCGAACACAAACATACGAATACATATTTAACTGGTTGGCACTCTGCATGACCGATGAATCTTTTACCAAAGGAATGTTTTAGTAGAAGGCGAAGTAATGGTTATATATGGGAACTTATAGTATAGTTATATGTAGTTAAATTTGATAAATGTAAATAGTGTCAAGAAAGCCTGATATTCATGATGGCATTCATAAATATTCTACACCATTCCTTCCAGAACCTTAATTGCTATTGATTCGATCGCCTGGATAGCAAAGAAATTTGTTTAAAAGTATTGTCAATCTATGTACAAGCTTTTTCAAGATCATAAGTCCCTCCATCAACTCATTTTGTAACAATAACTAGTAATCATAATAACTCGAATCATATTTTTCAAAATTCATAGTTATATGGAATGTGCTAGCTATATATAACGAAGAATCGAAATTGCAGCCTATTCAAGCCCCTTGGTAATGAACTGCAATTGTCATCAGGCAAACAGCCTCCTTTGGCAGTCGTTACAAGGGAAATAGATTTGTCGTTATTTGACGTGACATCAAGGAGGAAATAAAGCACAGCCAGGCACATTCTTTTCCAGTGAAGCTTTTAATACGATTAAAACATACACAAACATTATATTGACAGTGGCTGATGTTGGAAAAATGTATTTGTCCTCAGTTGGGTAATGAAAATCATATGAGTTTTAGTTATGAAAAGTAGAAATGTTTAATTTGTCCTTTCGCAAGTCTGTATGCTAATATTCATACATATAGACTTTTACACGACTTTTACAAGTTTATTATGTCTTTTATGTATGCGCTACAGACACACTTACAAAACATATATGTATCTTTGTGTAAACACGCATACGCACATCCTTTCGTATTTTGAACTTTCATCCCCCATGATGCCACTTCCTTTAAAATAGATTCTTTCCCAAAAGGCCTGAGGAAATATGTCTGAACATCTATCCATTCATGATGAAACATATTGATTCAAAGGGGCTGTTAGTCAAACATAAACACTGCATTTCTGAAGGGCCGCACTTTTCACTATATTTTGATAATTCATATACTTTTATTTACTAGAAATGTCTGAACCCTTGACGTTGATGGAGTCTGCGAGGAGGGTAAGGTAAGCACTGCCTTGAGCGGCGTGCGAGTTGCAATCTGTATGCACTGCATCATGCATCGGTATCCTACATTATATGTAACCTGGTGAGCGTTACCATCACGTTTATATATATATATATATATATATATATATATATATATATATATATATATATATATATATATATGATAATCAAATCATGTATGTACTGAAACAGCTTGTTGGCATGTCATTTTTTTCACTTAATAAGAATATGTTTGATTATGCACGAATTATTACGTGTTAGAAACATTAGAACTGGTCTGGAATGGCAATCATTGTGAATTTTAGTTTTATTGTAAATTAGTGGAGAAAAAGTGATGTGAAATTCCATAATCCGGCAACTATGTTCACAGGTTCAGTACATGTGACGTGAGCATCGCACGAGGTTACCGTGACTGTCTCCAAAAGAGGTTCATCTTGTACTACCAGCGACGTAGAAGAACTGGTCTGCTCGCTTCTACTCTTCCATAGATGTCCGCGCTCGTAGGCTGATGGAAGTTCATTATACCCATTAATAATTTCACGTTTCTCCATTAATGTGTTAGTGAGTGAGATAGATAGAGAGAGAGAGAGAGAGAGAGAGAGAGAGAGTGTGTGTGAGTGTGTGTGTGTGTGTGTGTGTGTGTGTGTGTGTGTGTGTGTGTGTGTGTGTGTGCGTACGTGTGTGTGTGTGTGTGTATGTGTGTGTTTGTGTGTTTGTGTGTG
>BOPN01003330.1:112500-120000 GCA_017312705.2 Penaeus japonicus | reverse complement strand
GAAAACTTAAACCCCACTGGAGGCCCCAGTTATAAATCATATCCATTGCCAGTTGGATCCGATTTGCCGAGAATTCCACACTACTGCTAGGGTGCCATAATGCACAATCATAGGCGTACAGTATGTACCATCGCCTCCTCGGAATCTTCATATTTCATTAATCCCTCATAAAATTAATAGTGATGTCAAGACAAAAACAAATACAAGAATTACAGAATTTTTTATATATATAAAAAGACAAGTTTCCATATATTCCAAAAGCATAAAGCTTTCAAAGTTGGCCATATCGTAGTTTTTTTGTTTTATATATATATATATATATATATATATATATATATATATATATATATAAGAATACTGAAACAAGAATTGCTTTTTGGCAATTGCCTTATGAATATGACTTTCAACTTTGCTCACTGATCAAGAGTTTGACGTTCCTTGTGGAACTCACGCTACTCGTCAACTAATAAATTTCTGGAATTTAGAAAATGCAAAATCGTTCCATGACCTCAAATAAGTAACTTGGCAACAGAGTAGGGCGGTAAGAAATTGCGGATCTGCGATTACCCTCCGTTTAACAAGGGAATGATAAGGGCGAAGTGCCATGAATTTGGAAAAGTCAAGCTTTTCCTAATATCAGTGTACACTTCAAGCAACTATGATATTTTTTAAATTTCATATCGATTCTCATCGGAGTCTGGGGCCGTTTCTTTACAGGCTTCTGGGGATTGTACAAGCTAATCCATTTTCTAATTTTGGTTGTAAACCAAGTTATCTCCTGTGGTAAAATATATGGGTTGTAGCTCAGCCACTTTCTTGGTGGTAAGGAATGCGGGGTGGTAATTTTCTGAGCTGTTCGTATATCATAGCTGCATTTTACAAGATGTGTTTCTATTGATTTTATCAGTGGATCAACCTTAAGGAATATTTGTACTTCTGTTAATTGTAGAGACAAAGTTTCGCCAGAAGCCTGGTTTTGCTTGTCTAATTGTTTTGCAAAATCTATCCCTCGCTAGTTAGTAGTTGCGATTTTTTTTTTTTTTTCTGATGTATTTTTTTAAGCCTGTGGGCCCTATTTGGTGCCCACAGCACCTTGCGGCAATCTGGTGCTCACCATGGAACTCTGTGCTTAATGCCATATGATCACCTACTTTAAACTTTATCCTCAATGGTTTCTCCAACATCACTCCATGCGAAGGCGATCCAGTCTGCTCTTTTCAGGTTAAATTTAGGCGACGAAGGCGTTCTTTTAGTGTCGCATGAATAATTAATGCAAATAGGAAGATGGTCGCTTCCCAAAGCATTCGTTAATGGTGTACCACTTGGCTACTTGTGTTGAGGAGACCAGTGATTGGTCAATAAAGCTCAAAATACCGGTACCATCGTCCACCCGCATCGGACTCTACTATCGTTCAAAAGTATCAGATCAGAATCATTGATCACCTTAATCATTTGCTCACTCTGCCATCCATTCACAGGGAACCCCATGATGTATGTTGAGCATTAACATCACTTAAATGAATTATTTGGCAAGGTTTACTGTAGAGCAAGAAGCTCGCCAGATATTACCATATTTTAAGGTGGATAATAAACTGAATTTATAATCAGATTCGTGTTGTTGAATCTTACCTTGCATGCAAAAAATTCCAAAGTAGAATTAATGGTCAATTCCGTGAAAGGGAGGTTCTGGTAGATGTCCATGGGAACCCCACCTCCACCCCTCCCCTCTCGGTCTTTTCTACATAATAGTTTCTCAGCGATACGACCTCATCAGAGACTTGGCCGCTTAAATGGCGTTCTTGGAAGATTATATCGAGAGAACAGGACGGGGTTGAAAAACTGAGGGCATTTCTTTTTTATTTAAGACTTCGACATTCCCATTGTATGCATGGGTTGAGTTTTATGGAGTTTGGAACTGCCTTGTCCACCGGTCTTACTTTTTTGAGGGAGGGAAGACTTCCCTCGCCCCTCAAGGGCCTCTCTCACAAGATATTGGAGACGGAAGTCTCCATGTCCATTTCCCACTGTTAGGAAGACGCCCAGATGTTGATTTATTCCTGTCAGGAGGAAC
Organism: Penaeus japonicus; assembly: GCA_017312705.2. Classification (NCBI taxonomy): domain Eukaryota; kingdom Metazoa; phylum Arthropoda; class Malacostraca; order Decapoda; family Penaeidae; genus Penaeus; species Penaeus japonicus. The sequence continues at coordinate 117,929 of BOPN01003330.1, read as the reverse complement.
AGACCAAAATCAGCCCAAATCCTAGTAGGAGTAGCCTATTTTAGGAGGTTTGTCGATTAAGTAATTTCTCTTATTTTTTTAAACCCATTGTACTTTTCAAATTAATTTTCGTTGTCTTTTGCTGCCAGTTCAATTATGACCTCACATTCTCGTTCAGTTTGGTCATACAATACACTTCCATTACGCCTTGGTCTCTCATGTTCTCAAGTATTCCCCTTCTTCCGTCATTCTTAAATCACTGTAAAAGATTGCTCCTTTACAGACGTTAGACTGACTTGAATAGTTATTTTTACTCAAAATTCCCGAATCTGCGTCCGTTTAAGAAACTCAACCTGGGTCTTCAATTGTACTTTAACAGGTGGTAACAATTTTCGGACAAAATAAAAATTGTCACTCACTTCGCTATCAAGAATCTTTTTAATTATAAAAGGGTTAACATTGTGAAGTAGCTGATTTTCGTTCACACAGCGGGATTCTCATCAAAGCCGGGTTTTCCTCCCCTCCATGTGGAGGAGAAAAAGTAGTCAGGAGATGTCATACTGGGATACCAGACCAGGTTCGAACCCTAAGCCAAAGTCCTTAGTCCAGAGAGGACTTGTAGGCCCTTGACTATTGTTCCAACCTACTTTCAATAGCTAACTATAAATATTATCATATAAGCGCCCCCCCCCCCTAATGGAAGTCTCAGAGATCAAAGTCATGTGGAAACCACCACCTTACCGCAGAACCTGCCTAGTGCGAGGGAAGGTATTTCGGCGCTGACCCCTCAAAGCAAATACGGAAGCTCACAAGGAAACCCCGGTAGGCTCAGGAAAGTCACACAGATATATGAGGAATTCAAGAAAAGAAAAGATTTGTGCCCAAAACTACTGGGCCTTCCTACTTAGGGGTCAATGCCCGTGAGGGCTACCCTGAGGTAGAAAAGTGCTGCAGGTCTATGGTAGGGGCTAATTACGACTACAAATTATACTTTAGTAACCGTCATGTTACCTTGTAACAAAGGCAAGGTACAGAAAGTGCAGGAAAACATAGTCTGTAACAACAAACAATTTACATTATTTTCTATGTTAGGCAACGCAGAAAAAGAGAAACGTCACTTAGACGAGAGGCCCCGAAACCCAGGGTTACCTATCTGACGAAGCGTTTCTAATAGTGGTGATGATAGGAAAGGTATGATAACAGTAATGATACTAATGTTGAAATTGACAATAATGATAATAATGGTTATCATGGTGATAATTATGTTGATGACGATAAAAAGGGTGATCATAATAATGATAATGATGATAACAAAAATAATGAGGATGATCTTAAGGACAATGATAATATCGATAATAATGTTGATGATAATAATGATGCTAATCGTAATAATGATGATAATAGAAATAAGAATGATGATTATAAGGACAATAATAATAATAATAGTAATAATAGTAATGGAAATAAATATGATATTGATAATCATGATAATGATACTGATGATGATATTAACAATAATAGCAGTAAACAATGATGATGCTAGCATCATCAAGTGTATAGCAATGATGATAATGGTCATAACAAATAATATTAAGGATAATAACAAAAATAATGACACTGATAGTAAACATCATGATAATTATAAGAATCCTAATAGTAATAATAATAAAAACTAATAATAAAAAGGGTATTGATAATGATGATGATAATAACAATCATAATAATAATTATGATCGTAATAATGATAATTATGATCATAATAAGAATAATCATGATCATAATAATGATAATTATGATCATAAAAATAACTATGATAATAAAAGCAGTATAATGATATTATGATGGGTGATAACAATACCAATTATGATAATGATACTAATAAGAAAAGTAATGATGGTAATGATAATAGTAATAATGATAATGATAATAATAACAGTCACAAAAGTGATGATAATGATAATCATAATAATAATTATGATAATGATAGTAAAAAACAAATATTGATAATGGTAACTATACACATTGTAATGATAATTATCATCATTATCCTCATAATAATTATTTTCATGATAATGATGCCAATGACGATAATAATGCTAATTATTGATCATGATAATGATGATTATATATATATATATATATATATATATATATATATATATATATATATATATATATATATATATATACATACATATGACTTGTAAAACACTCTTCCGTGTTGATAAAATGGCAGATAAACCCACTATAAAACAAAACATATTTATTAGAAGATGAGACAGTTCCGAAATCCACCATGATGAGTCTGGACGTTGAATCTCTGTTCACCAACGTTCCGCTTGATGATGTCCTTGCCTTCCTGCAGAGGAATCTCTTTCCAGAGGACCCTCGTCTTCCCCTACCTACTGACGTCTTTCTCCAGCTAATCCGTCTGTGCGTGGATTCCAACTCCTCTTTCGAAGGACGCTTCTACTCTCAGACCTTCGGTGTTGCTATGGGCTCTTTCCTCTCCCCTGTCCTGGCCAACTTGTTTATGGAGTACTTCGAGGCAGAGCGTCTTCCTTCCATCTCCCTCTGCCCTTCAATATGGCTGAGGTACGTCGACGTCTTTGCTCTCTGGCCTCATGATCCTGCTCTCTTCCCTGAGTTCCTGAAGAAGCTGAATTCCCTCTCTCCTTCCATTCGTTTCAAGGTGAAATGGGAGGCCGACGACCAGCTCCCCTCCTTGTACGCCTTAATTCATCGCTCTGGTGACTCTTTTTTTCAGTGTATAGAAAACCCATGCACAGCGGGATGTATATACACTTCTACCACCCCTTCCACGTTAACAGAGGAGTCGTTATTTCCCTCTTCCTGCGTGCCCTTTGCATCTGTGACCCGCAGCATCTGGATGAAGAGATCATTTTTCTCCGTCGTTCCTTTGGCAAGCTGGGTTACCCTCGTTTTATTCTCGACACCGCGCTATCCAACATCCATCGCACTTTCTACCGTGACCCTCCTCCGAGAGAAACTCACCTTTTATATCCTCTGCCTACCTTACACCGAGTAAATCCATGCCCTTTGCCGCTCACTTCAGCCTCTCAACTGCAGACTCACCTTTCGCCAGGTGAACACCCTCTGGCGCAACCTGGTCCACACCTGTCCTCCCTCTGCTTCCAAGGTAGGCATCTACACCATCCCCTGCTCCTCCTGTGAGAAACAGTACTTCGGTGAGGCCGGCGCTTGTCTCTCTAAGTGTGTCTCAGTTCAGTTCAGTACAGAGAGATTTACAAAGACGTCGATTTGCCCGGGCTATATGCATGAGGCGGCTCGACCTCTGCCAGCTATAAGTGGTGACTCATCTGATCATCATAACTAAATGCTTACCATGGTGGTCGGATTGCCTGTAGGCGATCCAGTTGCCGTCTTACTAGCCCCGCAACTGTCATCTCTGCCTGAGGAAGCATGTGTGCTCGCACTACATCAGGTAGTGCTCTTATTTTGGCGTCCGGCGTGAAACAATGTTCACAGCATCCTCATCATACCCAATGGCGGGTATGATTTGCCACGCACAAGGATAACTTATTCTCAGTCTGTGAAGACTGACTTTGGCACACCTTGATATTCTTGTAGAGAGTAACAGCCTGTGGCAGCTGAGTACCAGCTGGCTGTCTGCTAAGTCGTTCCCTTTAATACCAACATGGCTTGGAATCCAGTTGATGACAATGCATTTACCCTGATCCAGTATTCTCTGGGCAATGGTGAAAATCGTGGTCAGAAAATAAACGTTATCAAGGGGCGTGCTTTGTTGCAGGCTGTCAATGCCCGCCCTAGAATTTGTATGTATGACAACTTGCCCATCCGTCTGGGCTGCATGGGCTAGGGCTCCCATGATAGCAACTGCCTATGTCTGGAGTGAGGAGGCATTGTCAGATACCTGCATAGCTCTCATTGTACCCCTTCCTGCAAAACCGGCACCTGCAGTGCGGGTGATGGGGTCTACAGAACCATTCGTGAAGGTTTTACTGCCCAGCGGAGTGATTGCTGCAATATTCCTCTCCGCCTCATCCCTTAACAGAGGCAGTGAGTACTGTTCTGTCATACAGAAAACTCTATCAAGGATCGTGCCCAGGCGGGGCTGTAACATAGTCAGGGTAATGGAGGTCCATGTCCTTAATCAGTAGTGTCTCCTTGAGTTCAAAGTGTATCAGCACCAGCTGTGTGATACAGCCAGGTGTTTGTTAGTAAAGAGTTCATGGTTCTATACAAGTCGTCACTGTACTTTCTGTCTTAGCTGCAAGTCCGGCAGGGACTGTAGGACTTTGGCAAAGAACTGGGCTGCCATCTGATCAATCCAGGTGTCCAGGGGGAAAAGAGTGGCCTCCAGGAGGAGGTCCACCCAAGGGCACCAAGAATAATCCTAGCGGCCTCATTTTGCATGATGTCAAGCCTTTTCCTGAGTCCAAGTTTGACTGTAATAAAACTCATGACAGAGTCTTGCCTTGGTCTGGTCCAGGAGATATTTAATTTCAGAGTGGAAGGTGAGGTTCTCATCAATCCATACCCCTAAGTATTGGAAGACGTGAACCCACTCTAGCTCTAACCTTTTGACTCACAGTCTTTGGTCGTGGACATCGTGTTTCAGCGCCATTGTTTTCGGTTGGCTGCTGAGATCTTAAGCCTGACTCTGCAGAATTCCTCAGACATTAGGTCCAGATACCACTGGGCCTTTCTGGTTATGTTCTCATTTCGTCTCCCAGCAGAGATAATTGCAAGATCATCTGCATAAGAAACGATCTTGCACCCTGATGGAAGTGGAATGTCGAGGATGCTTAACATGAGGGTGTTAAACAGAGCTGGGCTAAGGACCCCCCTTGTGGAGTGCCATTCTCCAGGGGCAAATGCCTGGAAAGGTGATCTTGGAACTTCACTCTGGTAGTTCTGTTCCAAAAATAGTCACCAATCCAAGCAGCAGTCTGCCTTTGATTCCCTTGCAGATCAGGATCTCCCGAATGGCAACAGACAGTGTTCATGTGGAGGTTCCAACTTCCATTAGAGCTGGTTCAGTACCATTCTGCCATCTTTCCCAGACAGTTGAGTAGAGAAATGGGACAGTATCGTCCCAGCTTCTTTGGTTTAGGGATGGGAACTATGTCAGACCTCTTCTAGCACTGTGGTAGCGAAGAAGTCTCCCAGGACTTGTTGATGAAATGCAAGAATGCAAGCTCACTTTCATGTCTTAGGTGTGAAATGATGGAGTAGGAGATCCCATCAGAACCTGGGGCTGACCGGGAACTGGTCTTGTATGTTCACCGTAATTCCCTCAGAGAAAACATGGCATCTGTGTCATCAGGTTCGACCGCCTTTTGTTTAATGAGGGCATGCCTGCCTGGAAGCAATTCCTCTTGGTATGCCCTCAACTCTGCTGGTAGGCTGACGCTACTTGTTCTAGCAAAGAACTCGAGTGCCAG
>BOPN01003330.1:27500-30000 GCA_017312705.2 Penaeus japonicus | reverse complement strand
AATACTTAATCTAAATGCAGACAATCGTTGAATCAATTGGAAACTTGATGCTGCATGTTACTTGGAAGCTTTTCGGTATTAGTTTTTAGACTTAATGCCAGGAATGACTCCATCCAGACGATCATCAGACTATCTTTCTCAAATGGTTCCTGGTGAGCTGTGTTAAATAATAATAATGATAATGATAGTAATAGTAATAATAATAATAATAATGATAATGATAATAATAATAATAATGATAATAATAATAAATAAATAAATAATTAATGATAATAATAGTAATAATAATAATAATAATAATGATAATAATAATAATAATAATAATAATAATAATAATAATAAATAAAAATAAATAAAACATTTGCCAATCGCTGATACTATCTGTTTTGCATCAATAAGTTTGGATACTTCCCATTTGGATAACCTATAGAAGTCAAGCAGTGCCACATCTTCAAAACTGAATTTAGATGTCAAATTATATCTCATTCAATTCAGTTTGAAAAAGTATTGAGACATGTCCACGTCAATGCATATGCAAGCAAAAACCAACAAAACTAGATGTAAACACTTTCCTCAGTCCTTGAACAATAAAAAAAAAAAAAAAAAAAAAAAACTGGATCCTGTTTTTGTTTTCGTTTTTGTTTTCGTGAAAGGCGGGAAAATACTCACAAATAATCCTATGAAGATATTTTTTCTTCAACTACAACTTTATTCAAAGGCCGCAATATGGTCGCACGGCTCACGCCTTATATGTTGCTTAATTATTTTTTAAGGTTTGCACTCATTACAAGGTGAATCCTTTTAGTCTGATGATTTTGAGTCAGTGAGTCAGAGTAAACCCCATGAGCCATCAGAGGAATATCGATCAACGCATTCAGGCTGAGTCTCACGACGCCTTAAAGCGATCAGTTGGGACTCATTGCAGCATCTCTGTCATCAGAGTTGGCTTACACTACATCATCCCGCAAACCCTGCAACTGTCACAAAATGACATATTCATATGGTGTTATTAAACAACTAACTTCAAAATAATGCGACGAGGAATTTTAGGTTGCATCTGCCAATATGCAAGAGTTCCATGCAAATCACAATGAGAGAACACAGCCTTTTTGATTAACATTAAAGAGATAGTACTTTTCCTTTACAACATTCGTCGATGAGAGAATTAATGCCCGATTGTTTAACACCCTATCTGGATCTGAAAAGATTTGCCCACAATAGAGGGAGTTGGTTTGTGTTTGTAACTTCCATTTACAGATAACTGAGTCAACCATTCCAGATGATTTGGAAAATCCAATCATCAGAATGATTGATTTCAGTGGTCAAGAGATTCTGTGGCTGTCGTTGCCCTCCTTCACGAGAGCTGTAGTTATCGATTAACTCTTGGTAATTCTGGACAATCTCATGACTAAACATAAGTGTGATCGCAGCTTTGATTGGTTGCATGTGATTCAAAAAATCATGTTCATCTCATTGTATCTGGTTGTGGTTGATCGAAGTTCTGCTGAGGTTGTTTCATGCAGCCCACTTGGGTATGTGGAAACTTTGACCATGAAGCTTTATTAACAAAACCGACCTTCGAGAAACTAATAGGAGAACACTCACGCAAATTATGGCAATGGGTAAAATCATTGAAAGAAACTAAGACACAAGTTGCAAAATACCAATTGTGACAACGAACTGCAAAACCAGTAGGTGGAAGTACTAAGAAGACTCCATCAGGCGCAGACTGAATATGAGCCAACTGTAAAATACTCACAAGGCATCTGACCAGCTCTGGCTGTGGTCACAGTGTTCCGTTGCATTGCATGCAAAGGACTGACTCAGGTACAACAGCAACGACATAAAGAAACAAGTTTCCACATAAGCAGGCTGTTCCTCACATGTCTGCCACCAAACGAAAGGCTATTCAGAAGTGGGAGGCAGATACAAACCACCAGCTAAAGAGCAGAATGAATATGGAAAAAAAAATAGAGAAGCAAAGAAATATAAAAGAGAAGGTAATCCTGCCTTGAGCTCTTGACGAGAAAGTGCTGTGCATGATACCTTGGTTATTGGACACCCATGGAAGAGACACACCATAAAAGATGTTGTTTTGCTCTTTGAATACTCCTGGGACTGCACAGCAGGTAACGTGGGCAAGATGAAGAGACGCGGCCAAAGAATTATGCAAGAACGCGAAAAAGACCGATAACTGACCTTGGATTTGATTGTGTGTGTGTGTGTGTGTGTGTGTGTCTGTCTGTCTGTCTTTCTGTATCTGCGCGCTTATGTCTTTCTCTGTGTCACAATTAGGGTATCGAAGATTAATCCTACTGTATAAGGCAGGGATAATCAACCATTGCAACCGTGCCAAATATTGACGCTAAAAGGAACCAATAGTGAGATGAAAAGATGAGACTGGCAAATAGACAGAGAGGCAGACGGAGAAGTAGAGAGAATATGAATAAAGAGAGGCAGACAAGAAATAGATAAAGAAAACTAAACGGAACGAAAAAGA
>BOPN01003329.1:96788-99288 GCA_017312705.2 Penaeus japonicus | reverse complement strand
GTCCGTCTCTCTCTCTCTCTCTCTCTCTCTATCTCTCTCTCTTTCTCTCTCACTCTCTCTCTCCCTCTCTCTTTCTCTCTCACTCTCTCTCTATCTCCCACTCTTCTCTCTTTCTCTTTCTGTCTGTCTGCCTCTCTCTGTGACTCCTCCTTCCATCCCACCCTCTTTCTCTCTCTATTTTCCCCCTTTGCATCTATGACTTCCTCCTCTTACGTCTTGCACGTCTTTCTTTATCCCTCTGTCCCTTTAACTCTGATTTATTTAATCTCTCTCTCTCCGTCTCTCTCTCTTCCTTTCTCTTTCTCTCTCTCTCTCTCTCTCTCTCTCTCTCTCTCTCTCTCTCTCTCTCTCTCTCTCTTTCTTTCTCTCTCTCTCTCTCACTCACTCACTCCCTCACTCATTCACTTACTCACTCACTCTTCCATTCACTTACTCACTCACTCACTCATTTTTCACCCTCTCATTCCCTCACTCACTCACTCACTTACTTACTCTCTCTCTCTTTCTCTTATACTCTCTCTCTCTCTCTCTCACTCTCCCTCCCTTTTGGTTTCCCTACCTATAAATCTCTCTCTTTATATCTCTCCCTCCATTTCCATTTCCGTCTCCTTCAGCCTCTCTCCCTCCTTCTCCCTCTGTCTCACCCACTCCCTATCCCCCCCCCATCCATCTCCCTCTCCTCCCTCCCACCCCCTGTCTCTTTAATCTTTATTTTTTCCCCCGGCTCCGTTTCGCATTCCCTTGCTACGATCGCGTCCGCTGCCAAACAAACAGAATTCGGGAGTCAGAGCACCCGCGTACTGCACACGTTTTCGGCTTCTGCAACAACAGCTCCACGAATAGAGCTCCAGTGAGAGACGATATATATGACTATGGCCTGGCAGTGATGTGATATAAGATTTACTTTTGGAGATAGAGGGAGAAAGAGGCTAGAAATAATTTTGATGGAAATAGGGTAAAAATGAGTTTTATATGTATATATATGCATATATATATATATATATATATATATATATATATATATATATATATATACATATATATATATATATATATATATATATATATATATATATATATATATATATATATATATATATATATATATATATATATATATATATATGTAAATATATATATGCATATATATATATATATATATATATATATATATATATATATATATATATATATATATATATACATAATATATATATATATATATATATATATTATATATAATATATATATATATATATATATATATATATATATATATATATATATATATATATATATATATATATATATATATATATATATATATATATATACATATATATATATATATATATATATATATATATATATATATATATATATATATATATATATATATATATATATATATATATATATATATATATATATATATATATATATATATATATATGTATATATATATATATACTACTTTCCTCTTCTCTCTTCTCTCTCTCTCTCTCTCTCTCTCTCTCTCTCTCCTTCTCTCTCTCTCTCTCTCTCTCTCTCTCTCTCTCTCTCTCTATATATATATATATATATATATATATATATATATATATATATATATACATATACGTGTATATATATATATATATATATATATATATATATATATATATATATATATATATATATATATATATATATATATACGAGTATATATATATATATATATATATATATATATATATATATATATATATATATATATATATATATATATATATGTATACATATATATATATATATATATATATATATATATATATATATATATATATATATATACATACACGTATATGTATATATATGTATATATATATATATATATATATATATATATATATATATATATATATATATATATATATATATATATATATATATATATATATATACATATATGTGTATATATATATATATATATATATATATATATATATATATATATTTCGTTTTTTTTATTTGTTGTTCGTTGATTGATGTTTCTTTCGTGTGTTTCTTTTTTGTGTGTATTGATTTTTTTAAAATGAATTGATGTATTTATGGATTTTATTTATTCGTCTGTTTATCGTTTTTTTTTCTGATTATTTTGTTCACTGAGGTTTTTTTTTTTCCCCATGTTGTTCTTGTTCCTTCTTTTTTGTGTGTATTTTACTTTGCGGTTGCGGATATTTTTCGAAAAATTCTATTTGCTAATTCTCATTTCGTGCATTGTCATTAAATATCTCTCATTCTCTCTGCTTCTAAAAAGGGTGATTATAATCATATCACAAAAGAATGCATATAAGCTTTGTGTGCTATAAATAACATTCTATTCATTTGTTAGACTGGAAACCATTAATATTCCTTGTGATGAATCGAATATAGATATCAAATAATGCGAACGGTGGCTTATAATACTTAACACAATACGCTTTACGAAAAAAAGAATTTACTTTCATGACCTATAAAT
>BOPN01003329.1:74806-76266 GCA_017312705.2 Penaeus japonicus | reverse complement strand
ATATATATATATATATATATATATATATATATATACATATGCATATATATATAGATAGATAGATAGATAGATAAACAGATAAGTAGATAGACAGACAGATAGAGAGAGAGAGACAGACAGACAGACAGAGAGACAGAGAACGAGAGAAAGAGAGAGAGAGGGCGAAAGAGAGAGAGAGAGCGGGAGAGAGACTGGGGAGTTGAAGATTCAGAGAAAGTGAGAGAGGGGATATACAAAAAGAACACACATATGCACACATACACACACAGACACACACACATACACATACGCACACACAAACACACATTCACGCTCGCACACACATGCAACCGCACACCCGGGCAAACACAGACACACTCACACGAATTCGCAGTAGAATATTCCATGCTGCTCACATACATTCGTTTGAACTAGAGTGCGTCTTTGATCATGTCATCTATGTATCTCAAACCGTAAGAGGAAACAGCAGATTTATGCGAGCTGATCTACCTATCTATCTCTCTGTAATTTCCCTCTAGGCAAGCACAATCACACCTACAGACAGATACTTGCAGATATAGACACACTTACCCATACACTGATACACTGACATACATACACACACACACACACACACACACACACACACATACATACACACAGGCATATACACCCACCCATACAGACTCGCACACAAACAGACACAGATATATACACCCACCCACACAGACTCACATACAAACAGACACACACGCACACCGGGGTGGGGTAGGTGAGGTAAGGATGAAGGGCTGGATAGTGCAAAGGATATATGATGAGTGAGATGAGTGTGTTAAGTGTATTTGGGGAGACCTTTTTAATTGTTTGTTTGTATTGTTTAAAAATCATGGAATTTGTATTTTTTTTATTGTGCTCTTTATTGATTTTTATTTGTTCTTTCATCCATTCTTATGTGCGTTTGTATGTGGCTTTGTGTGTATGTGATTTGGAAGTGTTATCGGTTTTATTCTTTAATGAATTTTGTTTTTAAACATGAATTTAAAATAAAATATCCACCTGTGTCTACTGACGTACATAGACACTTATGTACATTGTGTAGACACACTCATCAGATACACATAAATCCTTACCTTCAACACACAGCCTCTGCATGAGAAGGTACGTGTGTCTGCGTGCATGATAAAGATGAAGTCATGAAGAAAATGCCATCGACCGCTGCCGAGACGCCTACCTGTGACTTATGTCGGTCAGTTAACGAAGAACAGCAGTAAGTGGAAGAGAAAATGTTCCTTTTATTATTTACTTTGTCTCTGTTACTTCTCAAGAGCTGGTAGGAGTTTCTGGTTAGTTGGACGATTAAAAAAAAAAATCTTTATTTCTTTTTGTCGTTGTGGTATTTCTGTCATTATCATTATCCCTATCATCGCTATCATTATCATTGCAATAATCATCATTAGAATGAATAGTAATTAGGATGAGTA
>BOPN01003329.1:47306-49806 GCA_017312705.2 Penaeus japonicus | reverse complement strand
ATGACACGCTCTTTCAGATCATTCAGATCCCCCCCCCCCCCCCCACCACACACACACACACCCAACCCCAACAAACATCAAACAAATAAAGGCAGCCAATCCACACCAGCCTCGGCGTGATAGCCCCATCACTTCCGAAACGTCATTCTTCATATTGACAGCCATTGCAGTGCAAGTGCGACGTCAACACGGTGTTAGCATCGAGATATTGCAGCAGCTATTAGTATTCCTGACAGTAAACGCTTGTCAGAGATGGTGGAAAGCAAAGAAATCCCTTTACGAACTCATCTCAAAGGGGAATGGAGTCTGCATCTCCTTCTTTTTTTTGTCTTGTTGCATGGGAATTGTTTCCTCTTTTCTTTTCTTTTCCTTTCTTCGCCCCTCTCTTTTGTCTTACTCTAACACCTTCATTCATTCATTCTCTCTCTCTCGTTCTCTTTCTCCCGCTCTCTCTCTCTCGTTCTCTTTCTCTCGTTCTCTTTCTCTCGTTCTCTCTCTCGCTCTCTTTCTCACTCTCTCTCTCTCTCTCGCGCTCTCCCTACCCCACTCTTTCTCTCTGTCTCTGTCTCTCTCTCTCCCTCGCTCTCTCTCTCGCTCTCCCTACCCCCCTCTCTCTCTCTCTCCTCGCCCCCCCTCTCTCTCTCTTTACCTCCCCCCTCTCTCTCTTTCCCCTCTCTCTCCCCCTCGTTCTTTCTCTATCAATCTTTCCTTTGAAGTGTTATTGTTACTGTTCTATCTGTTGTCTCATTTCTCTTTAGTGTATCGTATTTCTGTTTCAAAGGGTTGGTCGTCAGTAAAGGGATGTGATGACGGATCTTTGTGATGAATATGTTGTGAAATTGTTTCAGCGAAGGTGATGATAACTGTATTGATTTTTTTTATTGCTACGATGATGAAGGTGATGGTGATGAGGATAAATGAGGATGTTAAAGGGTAATGATATTGATGGTGATAATGACTGTTTTGATTCATGTTGCTGCGATAATGATGGTGAGGATGATGGTAATCAGGATGATGAAAGGTATTAATGATGAATGGTATTAATGATGATGGCAATAATAATAATAATAATAATGATTATTGTTGAAGAGGAAATAATAGAAGGAAGACAATGAAATGGAAGACACACACACACGAAATACAACAAAAGAGAAATATTTAAGGGAAAAAGTATATTAGAAATACCCCCCCCCCCCCCACACACACATACATATACTAAAAGAAAAACAAGAAAGAAGGAGGATTAGGAGAGAAACAAAAAACGAATTTGTAGAAGACTTGAATGATAGAGGAAGAAAAGAAGGATTGGACCTTACAAAGAAAACGAAAAATTGAATTCGAAGCAAAAATAAGAAAAACGTAGAGCAAAGGATAAAAGAAAAACATATCAAGCAGAAAAAAAACTAAAAACAGAAAATTCAGAAAAACCAAACCAAACCAAACACAAGAAAAACAAACAAACAAACAAAAAGAGAATTAGTAAAAAAAAAAAAAAAATCAAGAAAAAAAAATATCAACAACTCAAAACAAGAAAGCAAAAACAAGAAGATAAACGAAGACAAGAAAAGCAGAAGAAGAAAAAGATCAGAAATGAAAAGAGAATTCGAGACGCGACCTTTGCGACCAGCTGTCCGGACGATTAACACTTGGCTTCCCTCCAGCCAAGGACACAGCTTCCTTCATCGGCCTTATTTTCCTGCATTTTTCTTCCGTGTTTCCCTTCCTTTGCCTTTCTTACGCCTTCCTCTCTCTCCTACTTCTTGTTATTTTTCTATTTATTTTTGTTTTTTTGTTCTCCTTGTTTTGTTATTATTATCATTGATATCATTGTTATTAACATTTTATCATCCTTATTACTATTATTTCATTATCCTCAGTATCACTGTAATTATCATTTTATTATCATCATTATCATTGTTATTATTATCATCATTATTGTTACTATTATTATTAGTAGTAGTATTATCAATATCTTTGCCATTAGTATCATCAATATCATCATCATTAATATTGATATCATTATCATTATTACTATTATTATAATCACCATTATGATTTTTTTTCTTAGCAATTTTCTCATGTTTTTTTCTTTACCTCTATTCATTTTCTGCTAACTGATTTTTTTTCTTCTTCGCCCTCTTCTGTTTCATCCTCTTTTTCTTGTCCTTTACTTATATTTCTTTTTCTTTTTTTATCTTTTTCCTCTTCTTCTTCTCCTTTTCTTGTTTTTCTTCTTCCTCCTCTTCTATTTCCTCTTTATATTCTTCTTTTCTTCTTCCTCTTCTTCTTACCTTCTCACTTTTCTTCTTTTTCTTCTTATATTCCATCTTTCTTTCTTCTTCTTCTCCTCTTCTTCTATATCTTTTTCCTCTTTTTCTTCTTTTCTTTTTCCTTTTCTTTCTCTCCTGCGCTTCTTCTATTTCATCCTCTTCCTCTTCCTCTTCTGTTTTTTTATTTCTTCTTCCTCTTATTTTCTTCCTCTTTCCTTCTTTCTTTATTT